>JASTWF010000089.1:986120-1080141 GCA_030390025.1 Squalus acanthias | reverse complement strand
CACCCCCTCTCTCAGACTGAACCACCCCTCTCTCAGACTGAACCGCCCACTTTCTCAGACTGAACCGTCCCCTCTCTCAGACTGAACCGCCCCCTCTCTCAGACTGAACCGTCCCCTCTCTCATGCTGAACCGTACCCTCTCTCTGACTGAACCGCCCCTCTCTCAGACTGAACCCCCCCTCTCTCAGACTGTACCGTCCCCTCTCTCATACTGAACCGCCCCCTCTCTCAGACTGAACACCCCGCTCTCTCAGACTGAACCAACCCCTCTATCAGACTGAACCATCCCCTCTCTCAGACTGAACCGTCCCCTCTCTCAGACTGAACCTCCTCTCTCAGACTGAACCGTCCCCTCTCTCATACTGAACCGTCCCCTCTCTCAGACTGAACTGCGCCTTCTCAGACTGAACCGTCCCCTCTCTCAGACTGAACCCCCTCTCTCAGACTGAACCGTCCCCTCTCTCAGACTGAACCCCCTCTCTCAGGCTGAACCGCCTCCTCTCACTGACTGAACCGTCCCCTCTCTCAGACTGAACCGCCCTTTTCTCAGACTGAACAGGCCCCTCTCTCAAACTGAACCGCCCCCTCTCTCAGACTGAACCGTCCCCTCTCTCAGACTGAACTGCCCCTTCTCAGACTGAACGGACCCCTCTCTCAGCCTGAACCGCCCCCTCTCTCAGACTGAACCGTCCCTCTCTCAGACTGAACCGTCCCTCTCTCAGACTGAACCGTCCCTCTCTCAGACTGAACCGTCCCCTCTCTCATACTGAACCGTCCATCTCTCAGACTGAACTGCCCCTCTCGCAGACTGAACCACCCCTCTCTCAGACTGAACCCCCCCCTCTCTCAGACTGAACCGTCCCCTCTCTCAGGCTGATCCCCCCTCTCTCATGCTGAACCGCCCCCTCTCACAGACTGAACCGTCCCCTCTCTCAGACTGAAACGCCCATCTCTCAGACTGAAATGCCCCCTCTCTCAGACTGAACCGTCCACTCACTCAGACTGAACCGCCCCCTCTCTCAGACTGAACCGTCCATCTCTCAGACTGAACTGCCCCTCTCTCAGACTGAACTGCCCTCTCTCTCAGACAGAACTGCCCCCTCTCTCAGACTGAACCGCACCTCTCTCAGACTGAACCGCCCCCCTCTCAGGCTGAACCGCCCCCTCTCTCAGACTGAACCGTCCCCTCTCTCAGACTGAACACCCCCTCTCTCAGACTGAACCGTTCCCTCTCTTTGAGTGAACCGCCCCCTCTCTCAGACTGAACCGTCCCCTCTCTCAGACTGAACTGCACTTCTCTCAGACTGAACCGTTCCCTCTCTCTGACTGAACCGCCCCTCTCTCAGACTGAACTGTTCCCCTCTCTCAGACTGAACCGCCCCCTCTCTCTGACTGAACCGGCCCTCTCTCAGACTGAACCGTCCCCTCTCTCAGACTGAACCCCCTCTCTCTCAGACTGAACCGTTCCTCTCTCAGACTGTACTGCCCCTCTCTCAGACTGAACCCCCTCTCTCTCAGACTGAACCGCCCCTCTCTCAGACTGAACCACCCCTCTCTCAGACTGAACCGCTCCTCTCTCAGACTGAACCACCCCCTCTCTCAGACTGAACCACCCCTCTCTCAGACTGAACCGCCCACTTTCTCAGACTGAACCGTCCCCTCTCTCAGACTGAACCGCCCACTCTCTCAGACTGAACCGTCCCCTCTCTCATACTGAACCGTACCCTCTCTCTGACTGAACCGCCCCTCTCTCAGACTGAACCCCCCCTCTCTCAGACTGTACCGTCCCCTCTCTCATACTGAACCGCCCCCTCTCTCAGACTGAACACCCCGCTCTCTCAGACTGAACCAACCCCTCTATCAGACTGAACCATCCCCTCTCTCAGACTGAACCGTCCCCTCTCTCAGACTGAACCTCCTCTCTCAGACTGAACCGTCCCCTCTCTCGTACTGAACCGTCCCCTCTCTCAGTCTGAAATGCGACTTCTCAGACTGAACCGCCCCTCTCTCAGACTGAACCGCCCCCTCTCTCAGACTGAACCGTCCCCTCTCTCAGACTGAACCCCCTCTCTCAGACTGAACCGTCCCCTCTCTCAGACTGAACCCCCTTTCTCAGACTGAACCGCCTCCTCTCACTGACTGAACCGTCCCCTCTCTCAGACTGAACCGCCCTTTTCTCAGACTGAACAGGCCCCTCTCTCAAACTGAACCGCCCCCTCTCTCAGACTGAACCGTCCCCTCTCTCAGACTGAACCGTCCCTCTCTCAGACTGCACCGTCCCTCTCTCAGACTGAACCGTCCCCTCTCTCATACTGAACCGTCCATCTCTCAGACTGAACTGCCCCTCTCGCAGACTGAACCACCCCTCTCTCAGACTGAACCCCCCCCCTCTCTCAGACTGAACCGTCCCCTCTCTCAGACTGATCCCCCCTCTCTCATGCTGAACCGCCCCCTCTCACAGACTGAACCGTCCCCTCTCTCAGACTGAAACGCCCATCTCTCAGACTGAACCGTCCCCTCTCTAGACTGAACCGGCCCCCTCTCTCAGACTGAACCGTCCCCTCTCTCAGACTGAACCGCCCCCTCTCTCAGACTGAACTGTCCCTCTCTCAGACTGAACCGCCCCTCTCTCAGACTGAACCGCCCTCTCTCAGACTGAACCGTCCCCTCTCTCAGACTGAACCGCCCCTCTCTCAGACTGAACCAGCCCCTCTCTCAGACTGAACCTCCCCTCTCTCAGACTGAACCGCCCCTCTCTCAGACTGAACCGCCCCTCTCTCAGACTGAACCACCCCTCTCTCAGACTGAACCGCCACTTCTCAGACTGAACCGTCCCCTCTCTCAGACTGAACCGCACCCCTCTCTCAGACTGAACCGTCCCCCTCTCTCAGACTGAACCGTCCCCCTCTCTCAGACTGAACCGCCCCTCTCTCAGGACTGAACCGCCCCTCTATCAGACTGAACCGTCCCCTCTCTCAGACTGAACCGTCCCCTCTCTCAGACTGAACACCCGCTCTCTCAGACTGAAACGTTCCCTCTGTTTGAGTGAACCGCCCCTCTCTCAGACTGAACCACCCCCTCTCTCAGACTGAACCACCCCTCTCTCAGACTGAACCGCACACTTTCTCAGACTGAACCGTCCCCTCTCTCAGACTGAACCGCCCCCTCTCTCAGACTGAACCGTCCCCTCTCTCATACTGAACCGTATCCTCTCTCTGACTGAACCGCCCCTCTCTCAGACTGAACCCCCCCTCTCTCAGACTGTACCGTCCCCTCTCTCATACTGAACCGCCCCCTCTCTCAGACTGAACACCCCGCTCTCTCAGACTGAACCGTCCCCTCTCTCAGACTGAACCCCCACTCTCTCAGACTGAACCGTCCCCTCTCTCAGACTGAACCGTCCCCTCTCTCAGACTGAACCGCCCATCTCTCAGACTGAACTACCCCTCTCTCAGACTGCACTGCCCACTCTCTCAGACTGAACCTTGCCCTCTCTCAGACTGAACCGCCCCCTCTCTCAGACTGAAGCGCCCCCTCTCTGAGACTGAACTCCCCCTCTCTCATACTGAACCGCCCCTCTCTCAGACTGAACCGTCCCATCTCTCAGTCTGAACCGCCCCCTCTCTCAGACTGAACCGTCCCCTCTCTCAGACTGAACCGTCCCCACTCTCAGACTGAACCGCCCATCTCTCAGACTAAACTGCCCCCTCTCTCAGACTGAACCGTCCCCTCTCTCAGACTGAACCGTCTCCTCTCTCAGACTGCACCGCCCCCTCGCTCAGACTGAACCGTCCCCTCTCTCAGACTGAACACCCCCTCTCTCAGACATGAACCGTCCCCTCTCTCAGACTGAACCGCCCCCTCTCTCAGACTGAACCACCTACTCTCTCAGACTAAACGGCCCCTCTCTCAGACTGAACTACCCACTCTCTCAGACTGAACTGCCCCCTCTCTCAGACTGAACCGCCCCCTCTCTGAGTGAACCGCCCCCTCTCTCAGACTGAACCGTCCCCTCTCTCAGACTGAACCGCCCCCGCTCTCAGATTGAACCGTCCCCTCTCTCAGACTGAACTGCCCCCTCTCTCAGACTGAACCGTCCCCTCTCTCAGACTGCACTGCCCATCTCTCAGGCTGAACAGCCCCCTCTCTCAGACTGAACCACCCCTCTCTCAGGCTGAACCGCCTCTCTCTCAGACTGAACCACCCCTCTCTCAGACTGAACCGCCCCCTCTCTCAGACTAAACCATACCCTCTCTGAGACTGAACTGCCCCCTCTCTGAGTGAACCACACCCTCTCGCCGACTGAACCGTCCCCTCTCTCAGAATGGACCACCCCCTCTCTCAGACTGAACCAACCCTCTCAGACTGAAGCGCCCCTCTTTCAGACTAAACTGCCCCTCTCTCAGACTGATCCTTCCCTCTCTCAGACTGAACTGCACCCTCTCTCAGACTGAAACGCCCCCTCACCTAGACAGAACCGTCGCTCTCTCAGACTAAACTCCCCCTCTCTCAGACTAAACCGCCCCCTCTCTCAGACTGAACCGCCCCTCTCTCAGACTGAACCCCCCCTCTAACAGACTGGTCCCCCCCTCTCTCAGACTGAACCCCCCCTCTCTCAGACTGAACCGTCCCCTCTCTCAGACTGATCCCCCCTCTCTCATGCTGAACCGCCCCCTCTCACAGACTGAACCGTCCCCTCTCTCAAACTGAAACGCCCATCTCTCAGACTGAAATGCCCCCTCTCTCAGACTGAACCGTCCACTCACTCAGACTGAACCGCCCCCTCTCTCAGACTGAACCGTCCATCTTCAGACTGAACTGCCCCTCTCTCAGGCTGAACTGCCCCCTCTCTCATACAGAACTGCCCCCTCTCTCAGACTGAACCGCACCTCTCTCAGACTGAACCGCCCCCCTCTCAGGCTGAACCGCCCCCTCTCTCAGACTGAACCATCCCCTCTCTCAGACTGAACACCCCCTCTCTCAGACTGAACCGTTCCCACTCTTTGAGTGAACCGCCCCCTCTGTCAGACTGAACCGTCCCCTCTCTCAGACTGAACTGCACTTCTCTCAGACTGAACCGTTCCCTCTCTCAGACTGAACCGCCCCTCTCTCAGACTGAACTGTTCCCCTCTCTCAGACTGAACCGCCCCCTCTCTCTGACTGAACCGGCCCTCTCTCAGACTGAACCGTCCCCTCTCTCAGACTGAACCCCCTCTCTCTCAGACTGAACCGTCCCTCTCTCAGACTGTCCTACCCCTCTCTCAGACTGAACCCCCTCTCTCTCAGACTGAACCGTCCCTCTCTCAGGCTGAACCGCCCCTCCCTCAGACTGTACCGCCCCTCTCTCAGACTGAACCGCCCCTCTCTCAGACTGAACCACCCCCTCTCTCAGACTGAACCACCCCTCTCTCAGTCTGAACCGCCCACTTTCTCAGACTGAACCGCCCCCTCTCTCAGACTGAACCGCCCCCTCTCTCAGACTGAACCGTCCCCTCTCTCATACTGAACCGTACCCTCTCTCTGACTGAACCGCCCCTCTCTCAGACTGAACCCCCCCTCTCTCAGACTGTACCGTCCCCTCTCTCATACTGAACCGCCCCCTCTCTCAGACTGAACACCCCGCTCTCTCAGACTGAACCAACGCCTCTATCAGACTGAACCATCCCCTCTCTCAGACTGAACCGTCCCCTCTCTCAGACTGAACCTCCTCTCTCAGACTGAACCGTCCCCTCTCTCAGACTGAACCGCCCCCTATCTCAGACTGAACCGTCCCCTCTCTCAGACTGACCCCCTCTCTCAGACTGAACCGTCCCCTCTCTCAGACTGAACCGTCCCTCTCTCAGACTGAACCGTCCCTCTCTCAGACTGAACCGTCCCTCTCTCAGACTGAACCGTCCCCTCTCTCAAACTGAACCGTCCATCTCTCAGACTGAACTGCCCCTCTCTCAGACTGAACCACCCCTCTCTCAGACTGAACCCCCCCCTCTCTCAGACTGAACCGTCCCCTCTCTCAGACTGATCCCCCCTCTCTCATGCTGAACCGACCCCTCTCACAGACTGAACCGTCCCCTCTCTCAGACTGAAACGCCCATCTCTCAGACTGAAATGCCCCCTCTCTCAGACTGAACCGTCCACTCACTCAGACTGAACCGCCCCCTCTCTCAGACTGAACCGTCCATCTCTCAGACTGAACTGCCCCTCTCTCAGACTGAACTGCCCCCTCTCTCAGACAGAACTGCCCCCTCTCTCAGACTGAACCGCACCTCTCTCAGACTGAACCGCCCCCCTCTCAGGCTGAACCGCCCCCTCTCTCAGACTGAACCGTCCCCTCTCTCAGACTGAACACCCCCTCTCTCAGACTGAACCGTTCCCTCTCTTTGAGTGAACCGCCCCCTCTCTCAGACTGAACCGTCCCCTCTCTCAGACTGAACTGCACTTCTCTCAGACTGAACCGTTCCCTCTCTCAGACTGAACCGCCCTCTCTCAGACTGAACTGTTCCCCTCTCTCAGACTGAACCGCCCCCTCTCTCTGACTGAACCGGCCCTCTCTCAGACTGAACCGTCCCCTCTCTCAGACTGAACCCCCTCTCTCTCAGACTGAACCGTCCCTCTCTCAGACTGTACTGCCCCTCTCTCAGACTGAACCCCCTCTCTCTCAGACTGAACCGTCCCTCTCTCAGGCTGAACCGCCCCTCCCTCTGACTGTACCGCCCCTCTCTCAGACTGAACCACCCCTCTCTCAGACTGAACCGCCCCTCTCTCAGACTGAACCACCCCCTCTCTCAGACTGAACCACCCCCTCTCTCAGACTGAACCACCCCTCTCTCAGACTGAACCGCCCCCTCTCTCAGACTGTATCGTCCCCTCTCTCATACTGAACCGCCCCCTCTCTCAGACTGAACACCCCGCTCTCTCAGACTGAACCGTCCCCTCTCTCAGACTGAACCCCCTCTCTCAGACTGAACCGTCCCCTCTCTCATACTGAACCGTCCCCTCTCTCAGACTGAACTGCGCCTTCTCAGACTGAACCGCCCCCTCTCTCAGACTGAACCGCCCCCTCTCTCAGACTGAACCGTCCCCTCTCTCAGACTGAACCCCCTCTCTCAGACTGAACCGTCCCCTCTCTCAGACTGAACGCCCTCTCTCAGACTGAACCGCCTCCTCTCTCTGACTGAACCGTCCCCTCGCTCAGACTGAACCGCCCTTTTCTCAGACTGAACAGGCCCCTCTCTCAAATTGAACCGCCCCCTCTCTCAGACTGAACCGTCCCCTCTCTCAGACTGAACTGCCCCTTCTCAGACTGAACGGCCCCCTCTCTCAGACTGAACCGCCCCCTCTCGCAGACTGAACCGTCCCTCTCTCAGACTGAACCGTCCCTCTCTCAGACTGAACCGTCCCTCTCTCAGACTGAACCGTCCCCTCTCTCATACTGAACCGTCCATCTCTCAGACTGAACTGCCCCTCTCTCAGACTGAACCACCCTCTCTCAGACTGAACCCCCCCCTCTCTCAGACTGAACCGTCCCCTCTCTCAGTCTGATCCCCCCTCTCTCATGCTGAACCGCCCCCTCTCACAGACTGAACCGTCCCCTCTCTCAGACTGACACGCCCATCTCTCAGACTGAAATGCCCCCTCTCTCAGACTGAACCGTCCACTCACTCAGACTGAACCGCCCCCTCTCTCAGACTGAACCGTCCATCTCTCAGACTGAACTGCCCCTCTCTCAGACTGAACTGCCCCCTCTCTCAGACAGAACCGCACCTTTCTCAGACTGAACCGCCCCCCTCTCAGGCTGAACCGCCCCCTCTCTCAGACTGAACCGTCCCCTCTCTCAGACTGAACACCCCCTCTCTCAGACTGAACCGTTCCCTCTCTTTGAGTGAACCGCCCCCTCTCTCAGACTGAACCGTCCCCTCTCTCAGACTGAACCGTACCTCTCTCAGACTGAACCGTCCCCTCTCTCAGACTGAACCGCCCCTCTCTCAGACTGAACTGTTCCCCTCTCTCAGACTGAACCGCCCCCTCTCTCTGACTGAACCGGCCCTCTCTCAGACTGAACCGTCCCCTCTCTCAGACTGAACCCCCTCTCTCTCAGACTGAACCGTCCCTCTCTCAGAGTGTACTGCCCCTCTCTCAGACTGAACCCCCTCTCTCTCAGACTGAACCGTCCCTCTCTCAGGCTGAACCGCCCCTCCCTCAGACTGTACGGCCCCTCTCTCAGACTGAACCAACCCTCTCTCAGACTGAACCACCCCTCTCTCAGACTGAACCACCCCCTCTCTCAGACGGAACCACCCCTCTCTCAGACTGAAACGCCCACTTTCTCAGACTGAACCGTCCCCTCTCTCAGACTGAACCGCCCCCTCTCTCAGACTGAACCGTCCCCTCTCTCATACTGAACCGTACACTCTCTCTGACTGAACCACCCCCTCTCAGACTGAACCCCCCCTCTCTCAGACTGAACCATCCCCTCTATCAGACTGAACCATCCCCTCTCTCAGACTGAACCGTCCCCTCTCTCAGACTGAACCCACTCTCTCAGACTGAACCGTCCCCTCTCTCAGACTGAACTGCGCCTTCTCAGACTGAACCGGCCCCTCTCTCAGACTGTACCGTCCCCTCTCTCATACTGAACCGCCCCCTCTCTCAGACTGAACACCCCGCTCTCTCAGACTGAACCGTCCCCTCTCTCAGACTGAACCCCCTCTCTCAGACTGAACCGTCCCCTCTCTCATACTGAACCGTCCCCTCTCTCAGACTGAACTGCGCCTTCTCAGACTGAACCGCCCCCTCTCTCAGACTGAACCGCCCCCTCTCTCAGACTGAACCGTCCCCTCTCTCAGACTGAACCCCCTCTCTCAGACTGAACCGTCCCTTCTCTCAGACTGAACCCCCTCTCTCAGACTGAACCGCCTCCTCTCTCTGACTGAACCGTCCCCTCTCTCAGACTGAACCGCCCTTTTCTCAGACTGAGCAGGCCCCTCTCTCAAATTGAACCGCCCCCTCTCTCAGACTGAACCGTCCCCTCTCTCAGACTGAACTGCCCCTTCTCAGACTGAACGGCCCCCTCTCTCAGACTGAACCGCCCCCTCTCGCAGACAGAACCGTCCCTCTCTCAGACTGAACCACCCTCTCTCAGACTGAACCCCCCCCTCTCTCAGACTGAACCGTCCCCTCTCTCAGACTGATCCCCCCTCTCTCATGCTGAACCGCCCCTCTCACAGACTGAACCGTCCCCTCTCTCAGACTGACACACCCATCTCTCAGACTGAAATGCCCCCTCTCTCAGACTGAACCGTCCACTCACTCAGACTGAACCGCCCCCTCTCTCAGACTGAACCGTCCATCTCTCAGACTGAACTGCCCCTCTCTCAGACTGAACTGCCCCCTCTCTCAGACAGAACCGCCCATCTCTCAGACTGAACTGCCCCTCTCTCAGACTGAACCTTCCCCTCTCTCAGGCTGAACCGCCCCCTCTCTCAGACTGAACCGCTCCCTCTCTCAGACTGAACCGTCCTCTCTCAGACTGAACCGTCCCCTCTCTCAGACTGAACCGTCCCCTCTCTCAGACTGAACCGTCCCCTCTCTCAGAATGAACCGTCCCCTCTCTCAGACTGAACCGTCCCCTCTCTCAGACTAAACCGTCCCCTCTCTCAGACTGCACCTTCCCCTCTCTCAGCCTGAACCGTCCCCTCTCTCAGACTGAACTGCCCCCTCTCTCAGGCTGAAACGCCCCCTCGCCTAGACTGAACCGTCCCTCTCTCAGACTAAAACCCCCTCTTCTAGACTTAACATTGACCTCTCTCAGACTAAACTGTCCCCTCTCTGAGTCTGAACCGCTCCTCTCTCAGACGGATCCCCCCTCTCTCAGACTGAACCGCCCCTCTCTCAGGCTGAACCGTCCCTCTCTCAGACTGAACCACCCATTTCTCAGACTGAACCGCCCCTCTCTCAGACTGGACCGCCCCCTCTCAGGCTGAACCGCCCCTCGGCAGATTGTACCGCCCCCTATCACGGACTGAACCGCCCCCTCTCGCAGACTGAAACGCCCCCTCTCTGAGTGAACTGCCCCTTCTCTCAGACTGAACCGTCCCCTCTCTCAGAATGCACGGCCCCCTCTCTCAGACTGAAGCGCCCCCTCTCTCAAACAGAACTGCCCCTGCTCTCAGATGGAAGCGACCCCTCTCTCAGACTGAACCACCACCTCTCTCTGATTGAACTGGCCCCTTTCTCAGACTGAACCTCCACTCTTTCAGACTGAACTTTCCCCTCTCTCAGACTGAATCGCCCCCTTTCTCAGACTGATAAGAACATAAGAACATAAGAAATAGGAGCAGGAGTAGGCCATTTGGCCCTTCGAGCCTGCTCCGCCATTCAATGAGATCATGGCTGATCTTCTGCCTCAACTCCATTCACCGTGCCTATTGCCATATCCCTTAATGCCCTTACTAGTCAGAAATCTAGCGACTTCCGTTTTGTATAAACCCAATGACTGAGCCTTAATAATCTTCTGTTGTAGAGTATTCCAAAGATTCACCAGCCTCTGTGTGATGAAATTTCTTTTCATCTCAGTCCTAAATGGCCTACCGTTTATCTTGAGGCTGTGGCCCCTGTTTCTAGACTCCCCAGCCAAGGGAAACATTCACCCAGCATCCATCCTATCAAGCCCTGTAATAATTTGTATGCTTCAATTAGACCACCTCTCATTCTTCTGAATTCAAGGGAATACAGGCCTAGATTACTCAATCTCTTCTCATACGAAAGTTCCGCCATTGCAGGAATCAATCTCGTGAACCTTCGTTGCACTCCCTCTATGGCAAGTATATCCTTCCTTAGGTAAGGAGACCAACATTGTACACAGTCCTCCAGGTGTGGTCTCACCAAGGCCCTATATAATTGGAGTAAGACTTCTTTACATCTGTACTCAAATCCTCTTGTAATGAAGGCCAGCATACCATTTGCCTTCCTAATGGATTGCTGCACCTGCACATTCACTTTCAGTGACTCATGTACAAGGACACCCAGCACCCTTTGAGTATCTGCATTCCCCAATCTTTCACCATTTAGGAAATACTCGGCCTCTCTGTTTTTTCTACCAAAGTGGATAACTTCACATTTATCCTCATTATATTCCATCTGCCATGTTCTCGCCGACACACTGAGCCTGTCGAGATCGCCTTGAAGCCTCTTCACATCCGCTTCACAACTGACACTGACACCTAGCTTTGTATCATCAGCAAACAAAACCTACTTGACCTCGTCCTCACCAATCTACCTGTTGCAGATGCATCTGTGCATGACAGCATTGGCAGCAGTGACCACCGCACATTCATTGTGGAGACAAAGTCCCGTCTTCACACTGAGAACTCCCTCCATTGTGTTGTGTGGCACTACCACCGTGCTAAATGGGATAGATTCAGAACAGATCTAGCAGCTCAAAACTGGGCATTCCTGAGGCGCTGTGGGCCATCAGCAGCAGCAGAATTGTATTCCACCACAATCTGTAACCTCATGGCCTGGCATATCCCTCACTCTACCATTACCTACAAGCCAGGGGACCAACCCTGGTTCAACAAGGAGTGTAGAAGGGCATGCCAGGAGCAGCACCAGGCGTACCTAAAAATGAGGTGTCAACCTGGGGACACTGCAACACAGGACTAAATTCATGCTAAAAAGCAGAAGCAACATGCTATAGACAGGGCTAAGCGATCCCACAATCAACGGATCAGATCAAAGCTCTACAGTCCTGCCGCATCCAGTCGTGAATGGAGGTGGACCATTAAACAACTAACGGGGGGAGGAGGCTCCATGAATATCCCCATCTCAATGATGGTGGAGCCCAGCACGTGAGTGCAAAATACAAGGCTGAAGCGTTCGCAACCAACTTCAGCCAGAAGTGCCGAGTGGATGATCCATATCGACCTACTCCTGTGGTCCCCACCATCTCAGAAGCCAGTCTTCAGCCAATTCGGTTCACTCCACGTGATATCAAGAAACGGCTGAGTGCACGGGATACAGCAAAGGTTATGGGCCCCCTAACATCCCGGCTGTCGTGCTGAAGACTTGTGCTCCACAACTAGCCGTGCCTCTAGCTGAGCTGTTCCAGTACAGCTACAACACTGGCATCTACCCGACAAGGTGAAAAACTGCCCAGGTATGTCCTGTCCACAAAAAGCAGGACAAATCCAACCCAGTCAATTACCGCCCCATCAGTCTACTCTCAATCATCAGCAGAGTGATGGAAGGTGTCATCGACAGTGCTATCAAGCGGCACTTACTGACCAATAACCTGCTCACTGATGCCCAGTTTGGGTTCCGACAAGGCACTTGGCTCCCGACCTCATTACAACCTTGGTCCAAACATGGACAAAGGAGCTGAATTCCAGAGGTGAGTTGAGAGTGACTGCCCTTGACATCAAGGCAGCATTTGACCAAGTGTGGCATCAAGGAGCCCGAGTAAAACTGAAGACAATGGGAATCAGGGGGAAAACGCTACAGTGGCTGGAGTCATACCTCACACAAAGGAAGATGGTTGTGGTGGTTGAAGGTCAATCATCACAGCCCCAGGACATCGCTGCAGGATTTCCTCAGGGCAGTGTCCTAGGCCCAACCATCTTCAGCTGCTTTATCAATGATATTCCCTCCAACATAAGGTCAGAAATGGGGATGTCTGCTGATGACTGCACTGTGTTCAGCGCCATTCGCAACTCCTCAGATAATGAAGCAGTCCATGCCCGCGTGCAACAAAACCTGGACGACGTTCAGGCTTGGGCTGATAAGTGGCAGGCAACATTCACTCCACACAAGTGCCAGGCAATGACTATCTCCAACAAGCGAGAGTCTAACCACCTCCCCTTGACATTCAATGGCATTGCCACTGCCGAATCCCCCACTATCAACATCCTGGGGGTCACCATTGAGCAGAAACTTAACTGGACCAGCCACATAAATACTGTGGCAACAAGAGCAGGTCAGAGGCTAGGTATTCTGTGGCGAGTGTCTCACCTCCTGACTCCCCAAAGCCTTTCCACCATCTAAAAGGCGCAAGTAAGGAGTGCGATGGAATATTCTCCACTTGCCTGGATGAGTGCAGCTCCAACAACACTCAAGAAGCTCGACACCATCCAAGACAAAGCAGCCCGCTTGATTGGCACCCCATCCACCACCTTAAACATTCACTCCCTCCACCACCGGCATGCCGTGGATGCAGTGTGTACCATCTGCAAGATGCACTGCAACAACTCGCCAAGGCTTCTTCGGCAGCACCTCCCAAACCCGCAACCTCTTCCACCTAGAAGGACAGGGCAGCAGGCGCATGGGAACGCCACCACCTCGAAGTTCGCACCAAGTCACACACCATCCTGACTTAGAAGTATATCGCCGATCCTTCATCGTCGCTGGGTCAAAATCCTGGAACTCCCTCCCTAACAGCACTGTGGGAGTAACACCACCACACAGACTGCAGCGGTTCAAGTAGGCGGCTCACCACCACCTTCTCAAGGGCAACTAGGGATGGGCAATAAATGCTGGCCTTGCCAGTGACGCCCAGATTCCATAAAACGAATACAAAAAATAAAAAAATTGGAAATGTTACATTTAGTCCCCTCATCCAAATCATTGATATAGATTGTGAATAGCTGGGGCCCAAGTACCGCTCCTTGCGGTACCCCACTAGTCACAACCTGCCATCCTGAAAAAGACCAGTTTATCCCTACTCTTTGGTTTCTGTTTGTTAACCAATTCTGAATCCAGGCTAGTATATTACCTCCAATTCCTTGTGCCCTAATTTTGTTCACTAACCTCTTTTGTGGGACCTTATCGAAGGGCTTCTGTACATCCAAATACACCACATCTACCAGTTCCCCTTTGTCTACTCCACTAGTTACATCCTCCAAGAACTACAATAGGTTTGTCTAACAGGATTTCCCTTTCATAAATCCAGGTTGACTCTGCCCAATCTTTCTATTAGTTTCTAAGTGCCCAGTTATTGCATCCTTCATAATCGATTCCAGCATTTTCCCAACTACTGATGTGAGGCTAACAGGTCTGTAGTTCCCCGTTTTCTCTCTCCCTCCTTTCTTAAATAGCTGGGTTACATTTGCTATCCTCCAATCTGCAGGAACCGTTCCAGAATCTATTGAATTTTGGAAGATGACAACCAATGCGTCCATCATTCCAATGGCCACCTCTTTCAAAACCCTAGGATGTAGGTCATCCGGTCCTTGGGATTTATCGACTTTTAGTCCCATTAATTTTGCTAGTACTGTTTTTTTACGAATAATAATTTCTTTAAGTTCCTCATTCTTGCCACACCCTTGGTTTTCTCGTATTTCTGGGAGGTTTTTTATGTCTTCCTCTGTGAAGACAGAAACAAAGTACTTATTTAATTTCTCAGCCATTTCCTCATTCCCCATTACAAATTCTCCTGTCTCTGATTCTAAAGGACTAACATTTACTTTCGCCAGTCTTTTCCTTTTCACATACCTATCGAAGCTTTTACAATCCATTTTTATATTTTTTGCTAGTTTGTGCTCATATTCCATTTTCCCTTTCTTTATCAATTTCTTGGTCCCCCTTTGCTGATTTCTATAAAGATCCCAATCCTCAGGCTGACCGCTTTTTCTGGCAACTTTATAAGCTTCCTCCTTTGACTTAATGCTAGCTTTAATTTCTTTTGTTCGCCATGGTTGGATCACTTTTCATTTTGGGTTTTTATGCCCTAGAGGAATATATGTTTGTTGCAAGTTATGCATTATTTCCTTGAATGTTAGGCACTGTATGTCCACCTTCATATCTTTTAGTGTAGTCTCCCAATCTACCATGGCCAACTGGTCCCTCATACCCTTGTAGTTTCCTCTGTTTAGATTGAAGACCTTAGTTTCAGATTGAACTACATCACTCTCAAACTTAATATAAAATTCAATCGTATTATAGTCACATGTCCCGAAAGGCCCCTTTACCACAAGAATATTGATTATCCCTTTCTCATTACACAGAACCAGATTCAGAATAGCCTGATCCCTGGTTGGTTCCTCCACATATTGATCCAGGAAACCATCTCGCTTCCATTCTAAGAATTTGTCGTCCACACCATTAGTGGTAATTTTATTTGCCCAGTCAATATGTTGATTAAAGTCTCCCATGATTACCGTATTGCCCTTGTTACATGTACTTCTAATTTATTGATTGATACTGTGCCCTACATTACCACTACTGTTTGGTGGCCTATACAAAGCTCCCACCAATTTTTTTCGCCCTTTGTTGTTTCTTAGCTCCACACAAACTGATTTCAGTTCTACATCACGATCTGCCGAGCCAAGATCTTTAATCACTACCTTACCAATATCGTCCCTTATTAAAAGCGCAACACCACCTCCATTTCCTTTTTGTCTGTCCTTTCTAAATGTTGAGTACCCTGGAACATTCAGTTCCCAGCTTTGGTTACCCTGCAACCATGTCTCTGTAATGGCAATTACATCATACCCATTTACTTCTATTTGTGTCATTAATTCAAGCACCTTGTTGCGAATGCTACGTGCTTTTAGATAAAGTGCCTTCAACTTTGATTTGGTTATACTGGACGCTTCCTGTTCTGAAGCAAATGAGGAATGTTTGAGTTGAAATTCATCCTGAGGGCGGGCAACAACTTTCACAGAAAGGGCGGAGCTCTGAGTCTCACAGAACAAGGATCAGATCAAATTCACAATTTGTGACTTGCTCAAATCAAACAAGGAAACCCTGCATGATCGGTTCTAGTGAAATAACAAGGATATAACTTGCAAAATCTACACGGAAATAAAGAGGCAGAAAATCTTTGGGTAAGGTTAATGTAGCTTCTAAGCTCCATTCTGTGTTTTATTTCATTTCTTCCTTTATTCTTCCTCTCTAAAGCCTATTCCCCGCGGTCTGATATGTTCTCCAGCGTGGGTTGCGGCTATTCTGTGAGTGTGGTCTCAGACTGTGACAGAGGGCAGTCCATTTTACACCGGGGATTTCAGGGTTAATCTCACTCCTCTTCTACACCAGTCTCCCCACAGACACATTTTAAAGCGGTTGGGGGACAGAAAGCAGGAACACGAACTCTGGGAATTTACCCCATTGTGGTCAGCGGCGCCTCCTCCCTATTGTAGAATTTACAGTTCGGACTGACAGGGCTGGGAACCTGTGTCCTTCCAACTCCGTATATATATTTTTATTGTATCACTCGCTGAACCGATTGGTGTCCAGCACAGTTTTATTTAACTGATCAAAGGCGGGACCAGCAGTTCAGACCAAACACACAGTTCAGCTCAGTAAAGGGTTAACACATTCGCACTGGCCGATTATCGATCTGGGACGAGGACATGGAAAATCCGCCTCTGATTCCCTGAGGCCGGACTAAACGCGATCCAGTCACAGGATAGGACTGACTTCGGAGATAAAACTTGTCCCCGATGAATTTTTCACCGAGAAATGTCAGTTTCAGTCAGTTAGAAAAGGAGGTGAATTAGGTGGGAGAATGGAACAGGGAATTCTGTTCATGCTGGGGAATCGTTCATGTTAATGAGGTGGGAGAATGGAGCAGGGAATTCTCTTCATGCTGGGGAATCGTTCATGTTAATGAGGTGGGAGAATGGAGCAGGGAATTCTCTTCATGCTGGGGAATCGTTCAGGTTAATGAGGTGGGAGAATGGAACAGGGAATTCTGTTCATGCTGGGGAATCGTTCATGTTAATGAGGTGGGAGAATGGAGCAGGGAATTCTCTTCATGCTGGGGAATCGTTCATGTTAATGAGGTGGGAGAATGGAACAGGGAATTCTGTTCATGCTGGGGAATCGTTCATGTTAATGAGGTGGTAATTATCAAACTGGCTCAATAGAACATCAGAGACGACCAACCCTTAACAGAGGAATAAACTTCAGGAATATTTTAGACGGAAAGCGTTGCCACGCCTCAAAGCACCTTTCTCACAGATAGGAGGAAACGAATTACCATTCAATATATAAGAACTATCTACTCAAATTACCAACAGGTGGGAGGGCACCGGGAACTTTAGCAAATCTCCCTCATTTTCTAAATTTCCCTGGAAACAGAGATGAAGGAGAGGCAGCAGTTTTTAAACAGGTGTGTCAGTGGGTTGTCTGCTTAGGGCTGGGTAAGTTGGGTGTCTGTGTAGGGCTGGGTCAGTGGTCAGCGGGGTGCGGATCTGGGTCAGTGGGGTGTGGGGCTGGGTCAGCGGAATGTGGGAATGGGTCAGCGTGGTATGGGGCTGGGTCAGTGGTGTGTGGGGCTGGGTGAGTGGGGAGCGGGGCTGGGTCGATTGGGTGTGTGGCTGGGTCAGTGGGGTGTGGGGTTGGGTCAGTGGGGTGTGGGGCTGGGTCAGTGGGGTGTGGGGCTGGGTCATTGGGGTGTGTGGCTGGGTCAGTGGTGTGTGGGGCTGGGTCAGTGGGGTGTGGGGCTGGGTCAGTGGGGTGTGGGGCTGGGTCAGTGGGATGTGGGGCTGGGTCAGTGGGGTGTGGGGCTGGGTCAGTGGGGTGTGGGGCTGGGTCAGTGGGGTGTGGGGCTGGGTCAGTGGGGTGTGGGGCTGGGTCAGTGGGGTGTGGGGCTGGGTCAGTGGGGTGTGGGGCTGGGTCAGTGGGGTATGGGTGTGGGGCTGGGGCAGTGGGGTGTGGGGCTGGGTCTTTGGGGTGTGGGGCTGGGTCAGTGGGTTGTGGGGCTGGGTCCGTGGGTTGTGGGGCTGGGTCAGTGGGGTGAGGGGCTGGGTCAGTGGGGTGTGGGGCTGGGTCAGTGGGGTGTGGGGCTGGGTCAGTGGTGTGTGGGGCTGGGTCAGTGGGGTGTGGGTGTGGGGCTGGGGCAGTGGGGTGTGGGGCTGGCTCAGTGTGGGGCTGGGTCTTTGGGGTGTGGGGCTGGGTCAGTGGGTTGTGGGGCTGGGTCCGTGGGTTGTGGGGCTGGGTCAGTGGGGTGAGGGGCTGGGTTAGTGGGGTGTGGGGCTGGGTCAGTGGGGTGTGGGGCTGGGTCAGTGGGGTGTGGGGCTGGGTCAGTGGTGTGTGGGTCTGGGTCAGTGTATTGTGGGGCTGGGTCAGTGGTGTGTGGGGCTGGGTCAGTGGTGTGTGGGGCTGGGTCAGTGGTGTGTGGGGCTGGGTCAGTGGTGTGTGGGGCTGGGTCAGTGCGGTGTGGGGCTGGGTCAGTGGGGTGTGGGGCTGTGTCAGAGGGGTGAGGGGCTGGGGCAGATGGGTGTGGGGCTGGGTCAGTGGGGTATGGGTGTGGGGCTGGGTCAGTGGGGTGTGGGGCTGGGGCAGTGGGGTGTGGGGCTGGGGCAGTGGGGTGTGGGGCTGGGGCAGTGGGGTGTGGGGCTGGCTCAGTGTGGGGCTGGGTCTTTGGGTTGTGGGGCTGGGTCAGTGGGTTGTGGGGCTGGGTCCGTGGGTTGTGGGGCTGGGTCAGTGGGGTGAGGAGCTGGGTCAGTGGGGTGTGGGGCTGGTTCAGTGGGGTGCGGGGCTGGGTCAGTGCGGTGCGGGGCTTGTTCAGAGGGTTGTGGGGTTGGGTCAGTGGGGTGTGGAGCTGGCTCAGTGTGGGGCTGGGTCAGTGGGGTGTGGGTTTGGGTCAGTGGGGTGTGGGGCTGGGTCAGTGGGTTGTGGTGCTGTGTCAGTGGGGTGTGGGTTTGGGGTTTGGTCAGTGGGGTGTGCGGCTAGGTATGTGGGATGTGGGGAGTTGTGCTGGGTTAGTGGGGTGCGGGGCTGGGTCAGTGAGGTGTGGGGCTGGGTCAGTGGGGTGTGGGTGCGGGGCTGGGTCAGTGGGGTGTGGGGCTGTGTCAGTGGGGCTGTATCAGTGGAGTGTGGGGCCGGTTCAGTGAGGTGTGGGTGCGTGGCTGGGTCAGTGGGGTCTGAGTCTGGGTCAGTGAGGTGTGTGGCTGGGTCAGTGGAGTGTGTAGCTGGGTCAGTGGGGTGCGTGGCTGGGTCAGTGGTGTGAGGGGTTCGGTCAGTGGGGTGTGGGTCTGGGTCAGTGGGGTGTGGGGCTGGGGTTGTGGGTGTGGGGCTGGGTCAGTGGGGTGTGGGGCTGGGTCAGTGGGGTGTGTGGCTGGGTCAGTGGGGTGAGGGGCTGGGTCAGTGGGGTGCGGGGCTGGGTCAGTGGTGTGCGGGGGTGGGTCAGTGGTGTGCGGGGGTGTGTGAGTGTGGTGAGGGGCTGGGTCAGTGGGGCGTGGGGTTGTGTCAGTGGGGTGGGAGGCTGTGTCAGTGGGGTGTGGGGCTGGGTCAGTGGGGTGTGGTGCGGGCTCAGTGATGTGCGGGTGCGGGGCTGTATCAGTGGGGTGTGGGGCTAGGTCAGTGGGGTGTAGTGCGGGCTCAGTGATGTGCGGGTGCGGGGCTGTATCAGTGGGGTGTGGGGCTGGGTCAGTGGGGTGTAGTGCCGGGTCAGTAAGCTGCGGGTGCGGGGCTGGGTCAGTGGGGTGTGCAGTCGGGTCAGTGGGGTGTGGGGCTGGGTCAGTGGGGTGCGGAGCTGGGTCAGTAGGGTGCGGTGCTGGGTCAGTGGGGTGCGGGGCTTGGTCAGTGGTGTGTGGGGCTGGGTCAGTGGGGTGTGGGGCTGGGTCAGTGGGGTGTGGGGCTGGGTCAGTGGGGTGTGCGGCTGGGTCAGTGGGGTATCGGTGTGGTGCTGGGTCAGTAGGGTGCGGGGCTGGGTCAGTGGGGTGCGGGGCTGGGTCAGTGGGTTCCGTGGCTGGGTCAGTGGGGTGAGGGGCTGGGTCAGTGGAAATATGAGCAGCAGTAGGCCATTCGGCCCTTCGTGCCTTCTCCGCCATTCAATATGATCATGGCTGATCCTTTCTCTCAATACCATATTCCCGCTCTCTCCCAATACCCCTTAATGCCTTTTGTGTCTAGAAATCTATCTATCTCCTTCTTAAATATATTCAGTGACTTGGCCTTCACAGCCTTCTGTGGTAGAGAATTCCACAGGTTCACCGCCCTCTGAGTGAAGAAATTTCTCCTCATCTCAGTTCTAAATGTCCTACCCCGTATCCTGAGACTGTGACCCCTCGTTCTAGTCACCTCAGCCAGGGGAAACATCCTCCCTGCATCCAGTCTGTCTAGCCCTTTCAGAATTTTATACATTTCAATGAGATCCCCTCTCATTCTTCTAAACTCTAGAGAATACAGGCCTAGTCAACCCAATCTCTCCTCATCCGACAATCCTGCCATCCCAGGCTTCAGTCTGGTGAGCCTTCGCTGCACTCCCTCTGTTGCAAGAATATCCTTTCTTAGGTAAGTAGACCAAAACTGCACATAGTACTCCAGTTGTGGTCTCACCAAGGCCCTGTATCACTGTAGTAAGACATCCTTGCTCCTGTACTCAAATCCTCTTGCAATGAAGGCCAACATACCATTTGCCTTCCTATCTGCCTGCTGCACCTGCATGTTTGCTTTCAGTGACTGGTGTACAAGGACACCCAGGTCCCTTTTATACATCAACATTTCCCAATCTATCACCATTTAAATAATACTCTGCCTTTCTGTATTTCTACCGAAGTGGATAACTTCACATTTATCCACGTTATACTGCATCTGCCATGTATTTGCCCACTCACTCAACTTGTCTAAATCGCCTTGAAGCCTCTTTGCATCCTCCTCACAACTCCCACTCCCACCGAGTTTCGTATCATCAGCAAACTTGGAAATATTAATTTGGTTCCCTCATCCAATCATTGATATATATTGTTAATAGCTGGAGCCCAAGCATTGATCCCAGTCGAACCCCACTAGTCACCAACTGCCAACCCGAAAAAGACACATTTATTCCTCCTCTCTGTTTCCTGTCTGTTAACTAATTTCTAATCCATGCTAGTATATTACCCCCAATCGCATGTGCTTTAATTTTGCACACTAACCTCTTATTTCGACTTTATCATAGGCCTTCTGAAAATCCAAATACACCACATCCACTGGTTCTCCCTAATCTATTCTAGCAGTTACATCCTCAAAAAACTCCAGTAGGTTTGTCAAACACGATTTCCCTTGTTGACTCTGTCTCATCCCATTGATATTTTCTAACTGTCCTGTTATCACATACTTTATAATAGACTCTAGCATTTTCCCTACGACTGATGTTAGGCTAACTGGCCTGTAGTTCCCTGTTTTCTCTCGCCCTCCTTTTTTAAATACTGGGGTTACATTTGCCAACCTCCAATCTGCAGGAAATGTTCCATAATCTATAGAATTTTGGAACATGACAACCAATGCATCCACTATTTCCATGGCTATATCTTTTAATACTCTGGGATGCAGATTATCAGGCCCTGGGGATTAATTAGCTTCCAGTCCCATTAATTTCTCCAGCACTATTTTTTTACTTAAACTAATTTCCTTTAATTCCTCCTTCTCACTAGACCCTTGGTTCACTAGCATTTCTGGGAATTTATTTGTGTCCTCTTCCGTGCAGACAGAACCAAAGTTGGGCAGGAGGGCAGAATTAGAGGAGCGCAGATATCTCGGGTGGTTGTTGGGCTGAAGGAGTTTACAGAGGTCAGGAGGGGCGAGGCCATGAAGGGATTTGAAAAAAAGGATGAGAATTTTGAAATCTAGGGGCTGCTTAACCTTGAGCTAACGGAGGTCAGTGAGCACAGGGGTGATGGGCGAACGTGACTTGGTGTGAGTTAGGAAAACGGGCAGCCGCACTTTGGATGACCTCAAGTTTATGTAGGCCAACCAGGAGTGCATTGGAATAGTCAAGTCTTGAAGTAACAAAGACATGGATGAGGGTTTCAGCAGTGGATGAGCTGAGGCAAGGGTGGAGACGGGCGATGTTACTGAGGTGGAAGTAGGTGGTCTTTGTTATGCTGCAGATATGTGGTCTGAAGCTCATTTCAGGGTCAAATATGACACCAAGGTTGCAAACAGTGTGATTCAGCCTCAGACAGATGTTAGGGAGAGGGATTGAGTCATAAGAACATAAGAACATAAGAAGTAGGAGAATGAGTAGGCCATATGACCCTTCGGGCCTGCTCCGCCATTCAATAGGATCATGGCTGATCCGAACCTAGACTCACGTCCACTTCCCTGCCCGCTCCCCATAACCCTTAATTCCCTTATCAGCTAGGAAACTGTCCAGCTCCATTTTCAATTTATTTAATGTCGCAGCTTCCACAGCTCTCTGAGGTAGCAAATTCCATCGATTTACCACCCTCTGAGTGAAGAAGTTTCTCCTCATCTCAGTTTTGAAACGGCAGCCCCTTATTCTAAGATTATGCCCCCTAGTTCTAGTCTCACCCATCAGTGGAAACATCCTCCCCGCATCGACCCGATCAAGCCCTCTCACATTCTTATATGTTTCGATAAGATCGCCTCTCATTCTTCTGTATTCCAATGAGTAGAGGCCCAACCTACTCAACCTTTCCTCATAAGTCAACCCCCTCATCTCCGGAATCAACCAAGTGAACCTTCTCTGAACTGCCTCTAGAGCAAGTATATCTTTTCTTAAATATGGAAACCAAAACTGTACGCAGTATTCCAGGTGTGGCCTCACCAGTACCTTGTATAACTGAAGCAAGACTTCCCTGCTTTTATACTCCATCCCTCTTGCAATAAAAGCCAAGATTCCATTGGCCTTCCTGATCACCTGCTGTACCTGCATACTAACCTTCTGTGTTTCATGCACCAGGACCCCCAGATCCCTTTGTACTGTCGCACTTTGCAGTTTCTTTCCATTTAGATAATAACTTGCTCTTTGATTTTTTTCTGCCAAAGTGCATAACCTCACACTTTCCAACATTATATTCCATCTGCCAAATTTCTGCCCACTCACTTAGCCTGTCTATGTCCTTTTGCAGGTTTTTTATGTCCTCCTCACTCACTGCTTTCCCTCCCATCTTTGTATCGTCAGCAAACGTGGATACGTTGCACTTGGTCCTCTCCTCCAAATCGTTAATATAGATTGTAAAGAGTTGGGGTCCCAGCACTGACCGCTGTGGTACACCACTAGTTACTGATTGCCAACCCGAAAATGAACCATTTATCCCAACTCTCTGTTTTCTGTTAGATAGCCAATCTTCCACCCATGCCAGTATATTACCGCCAATCCCGTGATTTTTAATCTTGTGCAGTAATCTTTTGTGTGGTAACTTGTCAAATGCCTTTTGGAAGTCCAAATACACCACATCCACTGATTCCCCTTTATCCACCTTGTTTGTTACGTCCTCAAAGAATTCGAGCAAATTTGTCAAGCATGATTTCCCCTTCATCAAACCATGCTGACTCTGTCCGATTAAGTTATGCTTATCCAAATGTCCTGTTACTGCTTCCTTAATAATGCACTCCAACATTTTACCAACCACAGATGTTAGGCTAACTGGTCTATAGTTTCCAGCCTTTTGTCTACCTCCCTTTTTAAATAAGGGTGTTACATTAGCAGTTTTCCAATCTGCTGGGACCTTTCCCGAATACAGGGAGTTTTGGAAAATTACCACCAATGCATCCGCAATCCCTACCGCAACTTCTCTCAAGACCCTAGGATGTAAGCCATCAGGTCCAGGGGATTTATCCGCCTTAAGTGCCATTATCTTACCGAGTACCATCTCCTTAGTGATTTTAATCGTGTTTAGCTCCTCCCCCCTATAGCCCCTTGTTTGTCCAGTGTTGGGATATTTTTAGTGTCCTCTACTGTAAAGACTGATACAAAATATTTGTTCAGCGTATTTGCCATCTCCATGTTCCCCACTACTAATTTCCCGGTCTCGTCCTCTGAGGGACCAACATTCACTTTAGCCACCCTTTTTCGTTTTATATAACTGTAGAAACTCTTGCTATCTGTTTTTATATTTTTTGCTACTTTACTTTCATAATCTGTCTTCCCTTTCTTAATTAATCTTTTAGTTATCCTTTGCTGATTTTTAAATGCTCCCCAATCTTCTATCCTCCCATTAGATTTGGCTACTTTATATGCCCTTGTTTTCAGTCGGATACTATCCTTTATTAGTTTACTTAGCCACGGATGGCTGTCTTTTCTTTAAGCCCCTTTTTCCTCAGTGGAATATATTTTTCTTGAAAGTTGTGAAATACCTCCTTGAATGTACACCACTGCTCCTGTACCGTCTTACACCTTAATTTATTTTCCCAGTCCACTTTAGTCAACTCTGTTCTCATACCTTCATAGTCTCCTTTATTTAAGCTTAGTACGCTGGTTTGAGATCCAACTCTCTCACCCTCCAACTGAATTTGGAATTCAACCATGTTAAAGTCACTCATTCCAAGGGGATCCTTTACTAGGACACCTTTTATTAATCCTGTCTCATTACACAGGACCAGATCTAAGATTGCCTGCCCCCCAGTTGGTTCAGTAACATACTGCTCAAGGAACCCGTCCCTAATGCACTCTATGAACTCTTCCTAAAGGCTGCCCTGCCCAATTTGATTTGTCCAGTCAATATGAAAGTTAAAATCTCCCATGATTATAGCTGTTCCCTTATTACAAGCCCTAACTATTTCCTGATTAATACTCCGACCAATTGAGTTGCAACTGTTAGGAGGCCTATAGACTATGCCCACTAGTGACTTTTTCCCCTTATTATTAATTATCTCCACCCAAACTGTTTCACTATCCTGGTCCTTTGACCCAATATCATTTCTCACTATTGCAGTGATTCCATCCTTTATTAACAAAGCCACCCCACCTCCCTTTCCTTCCTGTCTGTCCTTCCTAATAGTCAAATACCCCTGGATGTTTAGGTCCCAGTCATGGTCACCTTGCAGCCATGTTTCAGTAATGGTCACCAGATCATACCCATGTGTAGTTATTTGTACCGTCAACTCTTCTGTTTTGTTACGAATGCTGCGTGCATTCAGATAAAGAACTTTTAAATATGTTTTGTGACAATTTATTCCTGCTTTTACCCCCTTTATTACTTTACCTTTATCTTTATATATTCTGTCCCTTCCTGACACGCTCTGGTTTTTAATTACCCGACTGTTACTTTGCTCTATTGCCTTCTCCGCTGACATTTTTGTTTTTTGCTCTCTTGAAACCTCCCCCCCACTAATTAGTTTAAAGCCCTCACTACAGTCCTAGTTATTCGATTCGACAGGACTCTAGTCCCAGCACTGGCCAAGTGAAGTCCATCCCAACGGAACAGCTCTCTCCTGTCCCAGTCCTGGTGCCAGTGTCCCAGGAAGCAAAACCCATTTCTCCCACACCAGTCTTTGAGCCACGCATTTAACTCTCTGATTTTATTTACCCTAGTCAAATTTGCTCGTGGCTTAGGTAGTAATCCAGAGATTACTACCCTAGAGGTTCTGTTTTTTAATTTGGCCCCTAGCTGCTCATACTCCCTCAGTAGAACCTCATTCCTTGTCCTATCTATGTCATTGGTACCAACATGGACCACGACAACTGGATCCTCCCCCTCCCACTTCAAGTTTCTCTCCAGCCCAGAGAAGATGTCCTTAACCCTGGCACCGGGCAGGCTACACAGCCTTCGGGACTCTCGCTCTCGGCTGCAAAGAACCCTATCTATCCCCCTAATGATACAATCCCCTACCACTACAACATTTCTTTTTACTCCCCCAACTTGAATGGCTCCCCATACCACGGTGCTGTGGCCAGGTGGCTCATCCTCCCTGCAGTCCCTGCTCCCGTCCTCACAGGGAGTAAGACCCTCGGACCTGTTGGACAAGAGCAATGGCTGCGACTCCTCCAACACTACCTCCTGGATCCCCGTACCTGGCTCACTCATAGTCACACCCTCCTGTCCCTGACCACGGACTACATCTGAATTAGTTAATCTTATTGGTGTGACTACCTCCTGGAACACAGAGTGCAGGTAACTCTCCCCCTCCCTGATGTGTCGCAGTGTTTGAAGCTCGGATTCCAGCTCATCAACACTGAGCCGGAGTTCCTCGAGCAGCCAACACTTACTGCAAATGTGATCACCGTGAACATCAATGGTGTCCACCAGCTCCCACATATTGCAGCAGTAACACATCACCTGCTCTCTCATTCTATGAAATTAATTACATTTATTAATATTATTTACCCTTTAATTAATTTAAATTAAAACAATACTCAAGGGCCCTTTTATGCCAACAGTCTCCACTACACCACAGAGACCCTAGCAACTATAAACTACGGAATTGAAGTTGTATAAAAAAAGGAGAAAGAGTGAAATACTCACCAACCAATCACTTACCTGATTTCTGCTAACGTCACACTTCGATTAATTTTTACTTCTTTCTCTCCAGCTCTCGGAGGTTAAATTCGTATGCCTACCTGGTCTGCTGCCGCCTTTTAAGAGCTCTGCCTCGCCGCTGCCGTTACACCCAGGTCCGCCGCCTCTGTGGGCCTACCTGGTCTGCTGCCGCCTTTTAAGATCTCCGCATTGCCGCTGCCGCTACACCCAGGTCCGCCGCCTCTGTCAGTGGCTAGGTAACTAAGTTTGTGGCAGGGACCGAAATCAATAGCTTCGGTCTTCCCAATATTTAATTGGAGAAAATCTTTGCTCATCCAGAACTGTATTTCGGACAAGCAGTCTGAAAATTTAGAGACCGTGGAGGGGTCGAGAGAAGACGGAGTGAGGTAAAGGTGTGTGTCGTCAGCGTACATGTGGAAACTGATGCTGTGTTTTCAGATGATGTCACCAAGGGTCAACATGTAGATGAGAAATAGGAGTAGGCAGAAGATAGATCCTTGGGGGACGCCAGAGGTAATGATGCGGGAGCGGGAAGAGAAGCCGTTGCCGGTGAATCTCTGGCTATGATTAGATAGATAAGAATGGAACCAGGCAAGTGTAGTCCCACCCGGCTGGCGACGGTGGAGAGGCGTTGGAGAAGGAAGCAGTGGTGAACCGTTTCAAAGGCTGCAGAAAGGTCAAGAAGGACGAGGATGGATTGTTTACCGTTGTCACAGTCACAAAGGATGTCATTTGTGACTTTGTGAGAGCCATTTCGGTACAGTGGCATGGGCGGAAACCGGATTGCAGGGATTCAAACATGGAATTGTGGGAAAGATGGGCATGGATTTGGGAGGCGACAACACGTTCAAGGACTTTGCACTGGAAAGGGAGGTTGGAGATGAGGCGGTAGTTTGCAATGACGGAGGGATCAAGGGAAGGTACCATTAATACCAAAGGTTTAAAGTCACCTCTGTAGTAGGAGTCGTTTAACCACTAGTACCAGAGGAGCACTCTCACCACTAGTGTAACTGTAGGGTTACCTCTAGTTCCAATGAACAACAACAACTTGCATTTATATAGCGCCTTTCACATAATAAACTTTCAATGGTGCTTCACAGGAGTGTTAGCAAACCAACTCTGACACCGAGCCACATAAGGTGATATGATTAAAATCGGATATATGTAAGAGGTCAGAATTAGAGGAGTGCGGTTATCTTGGAGAATTGTAGGGCTGGAGGAGATTATAGAGATAGGAAGGGGCTAAGCCATGGAGGGATTTCAAAACACGGATGACGATTTAAAATCGAGGTGTTGCTTAACCTGGAGCCAGCACAGGGTTGATGGGTGATCGGGAGTTGGTGCGAGGCAGGATACAGCCGGCCGAGTTTTGCATGAGCTTAAGTTTATAGAGGGTTGAAGTTGTAAGACCGGCCCGGAGTGCGTTGGAATAGTCAAGTCTAGAGGTAACAAAGCCTAGAATGAGGGTTTCAGCATCAGATCAGCTGAGGCAGGGGTGGAGTCGGGTGATGTTACGGAGGTTGATATAGGTGGTCTTAGTGATGGTACGGATATGTGCTCAGAAGAGCATCTCCGAATCAATTATGGCAACAAATTTGCGAGCAGCCTGGTTCAGCCTCAGACACTTGCCAGGGAGAGGGATGGAGTCAATGGCTAGGGAACGGAGTTTGTGGGAGGGGGGCGGGGCGTCCGGAGACAATGGCTTTGGTGCTCCCGATATTTAGTTGGAGGAACTTTCTGTTCATCCAGTAATGGATGTCAGACAAGTATTCTGACAATAGAGACAGATGGAGGGATTGGGAGAAGTGTGATGTGGGTGTCATCAGCGTACATGTGGAACCTGACTTTGTGTTTTCACAAGATGTCGCTGAGGGGCAGCGTATAGATGATAAATAGGAGAAGCCCGATCACCGGTAGTGTAAGTGTAGGGTACCACTTGTATCGAAGGAGCAGGGCCAGTTCTGTTGTATTTATAGGGTACTACTAGTACAAGAGAATCACCTTTACCTGTAGTGTAAGTGTAGGTTATCAGTGGTACCTGAGGAGCACGATCACCTGTAGTGCAAATGTAGGGTGCCGCTGGTAGTAAAGAAGAACAGTCCCCTCTAGTATTAGTTGAGGGAACCAATAGTACCACAGGATTATGTTTAGTTCTACTGTAAGTTTAACGTACAATTTTTACCAAAGGAGCACTGTCGCCTCTAGAAAAATTGTAATGATACCACTAGTACCGGAGGAGCATGGTCAGATCTAGTGTTCCTGTAGGCATGCCACTAGTATCAGAAGTTCACAGTCACCTCTACTTTAGGTGTACGGGTAACACGAGGTCTCGAGGGGCACTGTAACTCGAGTGTAAAGGTAGGGCGACCACCAGTATTTTTTTTTTATTCGCTTATGTCATCTGGGCGTCATTGGCCAGTATTTATTGCACATCCCTAGTTGCTCTTGAGAAGGTGGTGGTTAACCATCTTCTTGAACCGCAGCAGTCCGTGTGGTGAAGGTGCTCCAACAGTGCTGTTAGGTAGGGAGTTCCAGGATTTTCACCCAGCAATGATGAAGGATCGGTAATATGCTTCTAGCCGTGTCCATAGCCGTTGCCGAGCTCGATCTGGTTTCATTCATATTATGTTTCTGTAGTTACAACTGAGTGACTTGCTAGGCCATTTCAGAGGGCAGTTAAGAGTCAACCACATTGCTGTGGGTCTGGAGTCAAATATAGACCAGACCGGGTAAGGACGGCAGATTTCCTTCCCTGAAGGGCATTAGTGAACCAGATGGTTTTTTACGATAATCCGATAGTTTCATGGTTACCATTAATGATACTAGCTTTTTATTCCAGATTTATTTAATTAACTGACTTTAAATTTAATTTGGATTTGAACTCAATCTCTGAATCATTAGAGCAGGCCTCTGGATTATTAGCCCAGTGATATTACCACTATGCTACCATTCCTGGTGGACCGCAGTCAGCTCTAATGAAAGGGAAGAGTACGATTAGTACTGAAGGAACTGCCTCACATCAAATGCAGGCGTGTGGGTACCACCAGTCCCGGTAGAGCACGGTCACACCTAGTGTAAGTGTAGCGACCCATTAGCACCAGAATTCATCGTCACATCTAGTCTTAATGCAGGTCTATCACTAGTACCAGAGCAACACAGTCATATAAGAAAGTGTAGGGTAACTTCATTACGGAAGGAGAATGGTCACCTCTAGTGTATGTTGTTGGTGAAAAATTAATTCACTTGAGGCAGTCTCAAAGCAAAAGATCACAGTTTATTATTCAAAGCACTTGGGAGAAGAGTCATAGCCCCTGCGGTCTTGTGACCAGCTTCTCAATTTAATAGTAGCAGCCAAGCTTCTTTATACACTTCAAGAAGCCAGAAAGTACAAACATCAGCAGTTATTAAATCATGAGTGGCCCTTAGTCAGGGCCTCTAAAAACAACCTGATTAGAATCTTACAATGTTATCGAAACCCATTCTAGTTCTGCTTTTGTCTAAAAGCCACGTTGACTCTGCCGAATCAAGTTATGACTTTCTAAGCATTATCCAGACGACTGATGTCAGGCTTTCTGGCCTGTAGATTCCTTTTTTCTCTCTCCCTCCTTTCTTGAATAGCAGGGTTACATTTGCTACCTTGCAATCCGTTTGGACCGTTATAGAATCTAGGGAATTTTGGAAGATATAAACCAATGCATCCACTATCTCTTCAGCCACCTCTTTTAGAACCCAAGGATGTATGACATTAGGTCCAGGGGATTTGTCGGCTTTTAGTCCCATTAGTTTCTCTCGTACTTTTTCTCTACTTATATTAATTACGTTAAGTTGCTCACCCTCATTTTACATTTGGTTCCCCACCATGTTTGATAAGCTTTTTGCGTCTTCTACTGTGAAGACAGATGCAAAATATTTTTTTAACATTTCTGCCATTTTCTTATTCCCCATAATATTTCTCCTGTTTCAGCCTCTAAGGGATCTATTTTTACTTTTGCTGCTTTCTTGCTTTTTACATACTTGTAGAAGTTTTACAATCTGTTTTTATATTTCTTGCTGGTTGGCTCTCATATACCATTTTTTCCCTTTTTATCCATTTTTCGGTCAACCTTATGCTGGTTTCTGAAACTTAACAATCCTCAGGCTTTCTACTATTCTTTGAAACATTATAAGCTTCGTCTTTCAATCTAATGCTATTCTTACCTTCTTCAGTTATCCACGGATGGATCACTTTTCTCGTGGAGTTTTTGTTTATCAATGGAATGTATTTTTGTTGAAAGTTATGAAATATTTCTTTAACTGCCACTGTTTATCTACCGTGATAACTTTCAATCTATTTTTCAATGTAACTTAGCTAATTCACCCCTCATAACTATGTAAGAGTTTAGATTCGGACTTAGGCAAGTCACTCTCAAACTTAATGCCCCAAAATTTGCGGTGGGAAACTTCCCGCTGGCAGATGCCTCCAACCTGTAAAACATCTACAAATTTATCTGGTGGTCTGGGAGGTACGGAGGCTTGCGCTCCTGGGCCTCTTTCAGTACCCGCGGGTAGAGGCCCACGTATCCGAGGGGCGCTTGTGAACCACATGCGCACCTGGGATCACTCCGGCAAGCCCAACCAATAACAGAAGGGAATCCCCATTCATACTTATGGGAGTTCCGTACGGACGGAATGTCCAAAAGTGTGAATGGGGATCGGTTAAAAAATACACAAACACTTGCAATAAATTTTTAAAAATCCATATTTTAAATGAATAAAAATGCTATTTAATTAAATACTTTAAACAATAATTTAATTAAAAAATATATGTTTTAACAGGGCTAAAAATAAATGTCTTTTTTAGACAGGGTTTTTAATGTGTTAATAAGTGATAAAATTAAAGAGCTTATCCTTGTAAAAGAAGGCCTTACTCCTGCATTTACCAGGCGCAAGAAATTCGCAGGCATTCTGCGGGCAGAAGTCGGGCAAATAGCGCAACTCTCCAACTGTGGAGGCCCTTTTCCAGGGGATGCAGATAATCTGTTAAGAAAAATCTTGACAGATCACAAGTTCCGGGTTTTAGTGTATGCGCATCACATACCTCAAGCTGGAAAGTGCGCGGCCCCTTTGGGCGCGTGCACACCTCGCAATTACCTGTAGGGGTCGCAAAATACGGCCCTTTGTGAAATTCTATCATATTATGAGCAACCTGCCCCAGCGGATACTTTACTATGAGAATGCTAATTAACCCTATCTCTTTACACAATACAAGTTCTAAAATAGCCTATTCATTGGTTAGGCCCATGAAATTTTTGGATGTTTTTGGATATTAAGTGAATCAAGTTATATTTGGATAGTGCAGGAAAGTGGAGTTGAGGTAGCAGATCAGTAATGAACTTTTTGAATGGCGGAGCAGGCTCCAATGGACAATTGGCCTACTCCTGCTCCAATTTCTTATGAAATTGTCCCGAATGCATTCCATGAACACGTACTCCAGAGTACCTTTGTCAATTTGATTTGTCCAGTCTACATGAAGAAGAATGCTCCAGTGTGAACAACAACAAAAACTGTAGTGTAATCAAACTTCCCAAGGCACTACACAGGAGCGTTATCAAACAACATTTAACACCGAGACACAGAAGGTGGGTTTATGACCGGCGAACAAAATCTTGCTCAAAGCGGTCGGTTTTTAGCAGCATCTTCAAGGATGAGAGAGCAGTCCAGAGGTGGAGCGGCTGATGGAGCAAATTCCAAATCATAGGTTCCAGGCAATTGAAGGCTTGGGAATCGGCAAGAGGCCGGAATTGCAGTAGAGTAGAGATCTCGGAGGGTTATATCGCTGCAGGAGGTTACTGAGATATGAAGGGGCGAAACATGGAAGGATTTGAAAACAAGGATGTCAATTTTTAATCGAGACATTGTCATAACGGGAGCCCATGTAGATCAGCGAGCATCGGGGCGATGGGTGAATGGAAATAGATGCGAGTTAGAATACGGTCCGCTGAGTTTCATTTGTAAATTCCTGTTCCATGAATCACTCTGTGTCGGACATATTCCTCCATACATTGCAAAGCTGTGTTGTCTACTTCTGGCTGAAACTTATTGGCAAACAAAGGTTTCTGTTGGATGATCCAGTGGAGATCTCCAGAACCATACACACAGAGCTGATGGCGGTACCTTCCTGTACAAGGCGGATATAAGGCTCCTTTCGGGCTTGAGGAAAACTAACTGCAGATTCAGGTCAGCACTTGACTGTCCAATGCATTGAACCGGGAGATGTGAGACCCCCTGAGGGGACAGGTTCACAACCCTTGTGCTTCACCACATGTGTGGTGATCCACGGTCTGATGATGAGAATGTTCCATTCCTTCAAATATCTGTTCAGTTACTTATTACTACATTTAACTGAAACCGCTGCCTCCCGGGCGGTGAAGCCCACGTGGTCACCACCATCTCTGTTTAACAAAGCAAATGTATTGAGGAGAACGCTACTGATCTACAAACATAGGCGACATTGATCAGGGAGCGATAACTATACTCGTGCGAGTGAACTGGATGGAGTGCGTGATTGAGCGAGTGTGAGGAGGGTGAAGGGAGAGATGGATGAATGGATGGGCGGATGGATGAATGGATGGAAGGATGGATGGATGGATGGAAGGATGGATGGATGGATGGATGGATGGATGGATGGATAAATGCTTGGGCGGAAGGATGGATGAATGGATGGAAGGATGGATGAATGGATGGATGGATGGATAAAAAACCAGGATGAATGGATGGACACCCGGGATGGATCTGGATCATTTACCTGTTTGTATCGCGGTGGAGGGTCCGACTCTATAACATTTGAGCCGTTCATGGCCTTGAGGCTCTTCACTATCTCCCGGTTGGTTTTTATTGGATAGTATGGACCTGCTTCCGGGTCACCAATAATTATCTTCCAACAACTCCAGTTCTCCTCGGACAGATCGTTGGATTCATATCGTGCATCGTAAACTTGTTTTAGTTTAACTGTTTTCCAGTAGTTTACAAATGGAATTTCTCTCTTGCACAAATATCGACAAAGGAAAGTGAGAGAGAGTCCGCACAAGACTGAGCTCAGTATCAGCCGCCTGTAGGGACACCGCGCCAAGCTCCTCATGGCTAGGGGGGTTTTAAACCTTATCATTTTATCCAAGTTCCCGATATAATTCCAAATTCCTCATGGGCGGGGGGCGCAGAGGGTGGGGGGAGGGGGGTGAGTTTGATACTCATTATCTGATCAAAATGTTCCGGATATAATTCTTATGCAGATATAAAAATAAAGGAATTGTGATCTCGAGAATGTGACACTTTGCTTCAGAGAGTTGAATAAATTACACGCTGAATGTTCAGGATTCAATGAATTGAAATCTGAAGCTCGGGGCTGAACACAGCAAGAATGCATTCATTGGCCTTCAGCCGGCCGCCCTGTTGGACAGGTCTCACCTGCTCCTGGTGTCTTGTCCCCATTTCCGGGGAGTCTCTGTGCTCGGTCAGACTTCACACCTTCCCTCACTCTCACTCTCTCCGCTCTTTGTGATTGGGTGTCGCTCAGTTTCTCAGTTCCTTGTCCCAGAAATGGAATGTTTGCTTCACAAAGGTCCTGGGAGCAGGTTTCCCCCTCATGTAACTTTTGTCACTGAGTGCACAGATTCCACATTCATTATTTCCTTTCTAGTAACTTCCGCATTTCCATCAGTGTTTCCTTCCAGAAGGCAGGAGAAGGCTCGGGGTGGATCTTATAAAAGATTCAAAATCCGAACAGGTGAGGACGAGCAAAGCGACAACATGTTTAGTACAAGAGAGCACAACGACAACATGTTCAGTACAAGAGAGCACAACGACAACAGGTTCAGTACAAGAGAGCACAGCGACAGCATGTTCAGAACAAGAGAGCAAAGCGACAACATGTTTAGTACAAGAGAGCACAGCGACAACATTTTCAGTACAAGAGAGCACAGCAACAATATGTTCAGTACAAGAGAGCACAGTGACAACATGTTCAGTACAAGAGAGCACAGCGACAACATGTTCAGTACAAGAGAGCACAGCGACAACATGTTCAGTACAAGAGAGCACAGCGACAGCATGTTCAGTACAAGAGAGCACAGCGACAACATGTTCAGTACAAGAGAGCACAGCGACAACATGTTCAGTACAAGAGAGCACAGTGACAACATGCTCAGTACAAGAGAGCACAGCGACAATATGTTTAGTACAAGAGAGCACAGCGACATGTTCAGTACAAGAGAGGACAGTGAAAACATGTTTAGTTCAAGAGAGCACAGCAACAACATGTTTATTACAAGAGAGCAGCCACAGAATGTTTAGTACAAGAGAGCACAGCGACAACATGTTTAGTACAAGAGAGGACAGCGCTAAACATGGGAGTGAAAATAAAGAAAGTCTTGCATTTTTATAGCGACTTTTGCGATTTAGTGCGTCCCAAAACCAATCATTACTTTTATGGTGCGGACACTGTTGTAATGCATCAAGCGCAGCAGTACTGAGGATTAGCCATACGGTAGCCTAGATCTCCTTCTGTACTCGGCCGCGGACAGTGCCGCTCTCCCTCAGTACTGCCCCCGACAGTCCCGCTCTCCCTCAGTACTGCCCACTGACAATACAGCTCTCCCTCAGTACTGCCCCACAACAGTGCAGCTCATAATGTCTCCTATCTCAGCCTGTAAGGGACCCAATTTTTTTTTCGCTAATCTTTCCGTTTTTACAGTCCTATAGAAGCTTTTACATTCTTTTTTGATGTCTCCCGATAGTTTACACTTTACTGAGCTGAACTTTTTGTTCGGTCTGAACTTCTGATCCCATCTTTGATCAATTAAAAATATTGGATCCCAAACGGTTTAGTGAGTGCATTACATAAAAAGAATCATAACGAGTTAGAAGGGCACTGCTCTGTCTGTTTGAACTGTGAATTCTAAAATTCGGAGGAGACAACACTTATCTCGGATAAGGTAAATCCCAATATTTCACGTTCCTGTTTTCTGTCCAGCAACCGCTTTAAAATGTGTCTGTCGGGAAACTGGGGATAAAAGGAGTCTGTTTAACTCTGAACTCCCCGGTGTAAAATGGACTGCCCTCACTCACAGTCTTTGCTCACACTCACAGAACAGCTGCATCCCCGGCGCTGTGGAGCACATCAGACCGCTGGAATTAGGCTTTAGAGGGGAGAAAATAAAGAGAGAAATGAAATATAACACAGAAATTATTCTTAGAATCTATATTAACCTTACCCTGATCCCGCAAGAATTTTCTATCTCTCTATTTCCGTGTAGATTTCACAAGTTATATCCTTGTTATTTCACTACAGCCAATCAGGTAGAAGTACCTTTTTTATTTGAGCAAGTCACAAATTGTGAAATTGATCTGATCCTTGTTCTGTGAGACTCAGAGCTCCGCCCTCTGTGTGAAAACTGCTGCCAGCCCGCACGATGGATTTCAACTCAAACATTACTCATTGGCGTCAGAAAACGGAGCGGCCTTTCTGGACAATTCAAAGTGTAGCGATTTGACAATTTGCTCCCACTTCACGTGTGAACATAGTTAGTTATAGATTTAACTTTATCTCCTCTTGTTCCAGGGAGGTTCAGTAAAACAGACACATGGTTAGAAATAAATTGTTACATTTTCATCTGGGATAGTGTTTGCTAAAATACCCATCGATTTCCTGATGTTTAGGCTTTGAGCACAGGGCCCAAGAGCCAGTGTCTTGTCAGTGAGCTGAGAGGTGGCTGTTTCAAGGTGGTTATCAGACAGTAATAAATATCCCCTTCCCGAGATGGAAGTGTCGGAGAGAAAGTGTTGGAGAGTAGATGGTGCTGATAACTCCGAGGGGCAGATTAGCGAGAAAATGGGAAATATCGCAATCTGCCCTCGGAATTATCACCACAAACTATCTTCAAACACTTCCACTCGGGCACTTGCATCCCGGGGAGGGGATATATATTATTGTCAGAGAACCAACCTGAAAATGAGGAAAGAACAACCTTTATAACAACTACAGCAAAGGAATGGTCCTTTCTGTGTCTAACAATGTAACGGGTGTGTCTGCTGGAGATTTACAATGTTAAATGTAACTGTGGAAAGTCAGTACTCATTCCCCCAGTAGCTGAGTCGATTGATGCTCAGGGACAGTTTAATTCGGCGGTTAAATGGTTAATGTCCTCATGTACAGAAACAGCCTCCCCTCAGCTCACTGACAAGACACTGGCTCTGGGAGCCTGGGCTCAAAGCCCTGAACTTCCCTGGAATAAGACGATATCAAGTCAAATTTATAACTAACTTTGTTCACAGGTGAGGCGGAATCGAATTGCCAAACCGATTGGATTTGAATTGTCCAGAAAGGCCGCTCCCTGTTCTGACGCCAATGAGGAATGTTTGAGTTGAAATCCATCCTGAGGGCGGGCAGCAGCTTTCACACAGAGGGCGGAGCTCTGAGTCTCACAGAACAAGGATCAGATCAAATTCACAATTTGTGATCTGCTAAAATCAAACAAGGAACTTGTACCTGATTGGTTGTAGTAAAATAACAAGGATATAACTCGGAAAATCAACAGGGAAATAGAGACAGAAAATCCTCGCGGGATCAAGGTAAGCTTAATGTAGCTTCGAAGCTTCATTCCTGTGTTTTAAAATTTTATTTCCTCCCTTCCTCTCTAAGGCCAGTATCCCGCGGACTGATGTGTTCCTCAGCGCCGGGGATGCAGCTATTCTGTGAGTGTGGGCTCAGACTGTGACTGAGGGCAGTACATTTTACACAGTGGATATCGAGGCTAAACCCACTCCTGGTCTCCACCAGTCTCCCCACCGACTCTCAAATTACCATAAGGTCGCAGGATTCCATCACTGCTCTTTTATTAAAACTAACGACTCAGATTACCAACAGGTAGGAGCGTTCCATCACTAATCTTTACATAGAAAGAAACTTCTCAAATTATGACAAGGTAGGCGGGTCTCCATTACTAATCTTTTAATGAAACTAATTACTGACATTTTCAATAGAGGCCCATCACTACTCTGTTGCTAACAACTAACGACACAAATTACCAACAGGCACGAAGCGACCTGCCAGTGGTTATCACATTTGGCATTATTAAACTAGCACAAATATTTACAACCTCCAGCAACCTTGTCCGACTGATTCATAATTGTAAACACTTCTATCATGTTGCCCCAGAATCTGCGTTGTTTTAACCAAAAGAAGCAACAACGTTCAAAGCTTTCTGCATATTTGTGGTTCCTCAGACCCGGCAGCTCCTCAGTGAATCTGCGTTTAACCATCTCTTAAATCTCCATCCTTCCTATAGTGCGGAGCTCAATACTAAACACAAAACTCTAACTGAGGTCTTATTAAAGCTTTACATAGGCTCATTTTTACCTTTTGGGTTTCATATTCTATACCTCGAGCTTAAACCTAAAATTTCGTCAGTTTCTTCACGACGTTCTCAACCTCAGGTTTTACTTTTAATGTCCTTTCAATCTGTATCACCAAATCTATCTGCTCTTCCACAGCAGCGAGCCGTCTTCCATTCAGAGTATGATTACATCTCTTTCTAAATAAGTAACTCTCTCTCCTATTCTAATCTCCACAGCGAGTTTCCATGCGAGTCCCTCTAGGCCTCTGTGAAACATTAGTAAATTAATTAATCTAACTCAATTGGGTATAAACCACAGCAACACTAAACTAACCACAAATACATAGAAACCCCAATAAACTGGACTCAAATGAGTTAAATCTCTGAAATTAGTAGGTTATGCTTAAATGTCGATAACCTCCTGCATTAACAAACTAACTCCAAACTGCTATAATGCCCAGATGGCTAATATACCAGTCCTTTTTCTCCCTGACTAGCTGTTCACATTTCGAAGCCCCACAACTGCCGAGATGCTGCATTTTCGACTATTGCCAGCTTTCGAAGTTCATGATGGCCACTCGGAATAGAAGAGAAGAGAACAGGCAATGGAGGAATTTGTAGAGGGACGTCGTTTATTCAGACTCGTAAATGGTAAGGAGGAGTTTACTACTTTTAGCAATGTAACATTTCAGTAGGGTGCCGCTGTGGGGCTGGGTCAGTGGGGTGTCTGTGTGGGGCTGTGTCAGTGGGGTTTGGGGCTGGGTCAGTGGGGTGCCTGTGTGGGGCTGGGTCAGTGGGGTGTCTGTGTGTGGCTGGGTCAGTGGGGTTCCTGTGTGGGGCTGGGTAATTGGGGTGTCTGTGTGAGGCTTTTTCAGTGGGATGTGGGACTGGGTCAGTGGGGTGTGGGGCTGGGTCACTGGGGTCTCGGTGTGGGGCTGGGTCAGTGGGGTGTGGGGCTGGGTCAGTGGGGTGTGGGGATGGGTCAGTGGGATGCGGGGCTGGGCCGGTGTGGTGTAGGTGTTGGGCTGGGTCACTGGGGTGTGGGGCTTGGTCAGTGGTGTGTCGGTGTGGGTCTGGGTGAGTGGGGTGTCGGTGTGGGGTTGGGTCAGTGGGGTGTCGGTGTGGGTTTGGGTCAGTGGGATGTGGGGCTGGGACGGTGGGGTGTAGGTGTGGGGCTGGGTCACTGGGGTGTGCAGCTGGGTCAGTGGAAGGCAGTGAATGGCTGGTTCAGTGCTGTTCCGGTTTGGGGTTGCTTCAGCGAGGTGTGGGATTGCTAGCTTAAATGGAATATTGTTGAACTGTAATGGTCATTGAAAAGGCAAGTTACATACTGCAAAGATCTTGACCCTCCCTGTCTCTGGACCCTCCTCCAGCCCTACAAGCCCCCACCTCCAAGATCTCTCTGATCCTCTGTCTCTGTTCTGTTGTGTGTTTCACCCTCTCCTCACCCTTTCTATGGCGGCCGTGATTTCGGCTGGCCAGGCTCTCTGCTCTGCAATTCCCCACCTAAGCCTCTCCAGCTCCTTCTCCCTTTAAAACCCTCCTGAAACTCACTTATTTGGAAACATTGTGAGCAGCCCTCATCCTCCTTTATTCAGCGCCCTTCGTTTGACTGGTTCCTCTCCTGTGAAGCGCCCGGTGATGTTTTTCAATGTTTAAAGCGCTGAGGAAATGCAAGTTGTTTCTGTTGTGTGTTTATTATACTAGTGTTAGCGTAATGAAACAGCGGACACCTGATGTTCGCAAGGTCTCAAACTTGGTTATATATTAATGCCAGGGAATAACTTCCACTATAGTTTGGAAAAATTACTGATCCGAGACTGAATCACTTTTACGTTTCCACAGTGGGTAACGGAAAGAACGCTGATTGAGTGTTTGATTGGACGCTCATGTTTGGACACACACACAGCGTGACACGCGCACAAATGGAGAATATTCACTGTAAAACAGCAGTTAAATCTACCACTTGTCAATTTATTGCGTTTTTTCTTGTTGCAAGACCCCACAATATTCCACTAATTAATGCTGTGGATCACCTCACTCTTTAAATTTACATGATACATAACATTATACATTAGTGTTAATATTAGTGGAACAGCGGTAAATGTCCTCACCTCCTACAGTGCTCATTAATCAGGTGCTGACACCATGAGAGATATGGTGACTAAATTCAAATAGAAGCACCAAGCAGGACACATCTCCATGAACGCACGGGCAATGTCACTGCCTATATGACTAGAGGGATCACATCCAGCTATATATAGTGAGTGGATAACAATCGCAATCATAAATTAAAATAATTTAATATCAAAACTCAACAAATCAAAAATATTCAACATAAATCTGTCAAGAAAAACAACAAAACACCACAAGACAGTGTGAAACCGAATGGAGGATGAGTTAATTCTTGAACTTAAATAAAGGCAATTACAAAGCTAATAAGACAGAGTTGGCAAAAGTGGACTGGGAAAATAGATTAATGGGTAATCGGTAGAAAAGTAGTGGCAGACATTTAAGGAGAGATTTCATAATTCTCAGCAAAGGTTTATGCCAGTGAGAAAGAAAGACTCTATGAGAAGGATGAACCATCCGTGGCTAACTAAGGAAGTTAAGGATGGTATGAAATTGAAGGACATTTTGCTGATGATAAAAAGCTAGGTGGGACAGTAAGCTGTGAGGAGAACAAAAAGAGTCTGCAAAGGGATATATATAGCTTAAGTGAATGTAGTTAAGTAAGTTAAGTAAGGTGGCAGATGGAGTATAATTTAGGGAAATGTGAGGTTATTCACTTTGGTAGGAAGAATAGAAAAACCGAATATTTTTTAAATTGTGAGAAACTTTCAAATGTTGGTGTTCAGAGAGATTTGGGTGTCCTCGTGCAAGAAAAACAAAAGCAAGCAATAAGGAAGGCGATGGCATTTTGGCCTTTATTGCAAGAGGGTTGGAGAATAAGAGTGAGCAAGTCTTGTGACAATTGTACAGGGCCTTGGTGAGAGTACACCTGGAGAACTGTGCACAGTTTTGGTGTCCTTATCTAAGGAAGGATTTACTTGCCTTGGAGGCAGTGCAACGAAGGCTCACTAGATTGATTCCTGGGATGAGAGGGCTGTCCTATTATGAGAGATTGTGTAGAATGGGCCGATACTTTCTGGAGTTTAGAAGAATGAGAGGTGATCTCATTGAAACATACAAGATTCTGAAGGGGATTGACAGGGTAGATGCTGAGAGGTTGTTTCGCCTGGCTGGAGTGTCTAGAACTAGGGGGCTTATTCTCAGGATAAGGGGTAGGCCATTTAAGACTGATATGAGGAAGAATTTCGTCACTCAGAGGGTTGCGAATCTTTGGAATTCTCTGCCACAGATGGCTGTGCATGCTGAATCTTTGAGTATATTCAAGGCTGAGATCGATAGATTTTTGAACTCTGGGGGGATCAAGGGATATGGCAATCGGGCGGGAAAGTGGAGTTGAGGTCGATGATCAGCCATGATCTTATTGAACGGCGGAGCAGACTCGAGGGGCCGTTCTCTTACTTATTATTTTCTTTTGTTCTTACGAAAAGGCATACGATGTTGCAAAGATTAGTGGTAGGCCAGAGGATTGTTTTTTTTTAGAAACCAGCAAAGGATGACTAAAAAAATAATTATGAGGGAGAAGATAGATTATGGGAGTAAAGTAGCAAAAAATATAAAAACTGACAGTAAGATCTTCTACAGATATAAAAAAAGAGGAGAGTAGCTAAAGTAATGGTTGGTCCCTGAGATGATGAGACACGGGAATTAATAATGGGAAACAGGGAAATGGCAGAGTCTTTGAACAAATATTTTTTTATCGGACTTCACGGTAGAAGACACGAAAAACATTCCAATAATACTTGTGAATCAAGGGGCTATGGGGAGGGAGGAACTTAAAACAATCACTATCACCAGAGAAAATTTACAAGGGAAACTAATGGGACTAAAGGATGACAAGTCCCCAGGACCTGATGGCCAACATACTAGGGTTTTAAAAGTAGTGGCTGCAGAGATAGTGGTTGTAATCAACTAAAATTCACTGGATTCTGTGGAGGTCCCAGTGGATTGGAAAACCGCAAAAGTAACTCGATTCAAGAAAGGAGGGAGACACAAAGCAGGAAACTATAGGCCAGTTAGCCTAACATCTGTCATCGGGAAAATGCTGGAATCCATTATTAAGGAAGTAATAGCAGGACATTTAGAAAATCAAGCAGAGTCAACATGTTTTTATGAAAGGGAATTCGTGTTTGACAAATTAGCTGGAGTTCTTTAATGATGTAACAAACAGGGTGGTAAAAGGGAACCAGTAGATGTAGTGTGTTTGGATTTCCAGAAGGCATTCGATAAGGTGCCTCATAAAAGGTTACTGCACAAGATAAGAGCTCACGGTGTTGTGGTAATATATTACATTGGATAGAGGATTGGGGTAATATATTAGATTGAATGAAAGAAATCAGAGATTTGGAATAAATGGTCATTTTCAGGTTGGCAAAATGTAACTAGTGAAGTGCCACAGGGATCAGTGATGGGGCCTCAGATATTTACAATCTATATTAATGACTTGGATGAAGGAACCGAGTGTACTGTTGCCAAATTTGCTGACGATACTAAGATAGGTGGGAAAGCAAGTTGTGAGGAGTACACAAAGAGTCTGCAAAGGGATATAGATAGTTAAGTGAGTGGGCAAAAATTTGGCTGATGCAGTGTAATGTGGGAAAATGTGAAGTTATCCACTTTGTTAGGAAGAATAAAAAGCAAAATATGATTTAAATGCAGAGAGACTACAGAATTCTGCGGTACAGAGGGATCTGGATGTTCTCGGACATGAAACACAAACAGTTTAGCATGCAGGTACAGCAATAATTAAGAAGGCAAATTGAATATTGGTCTGTATTGCAAGAGGGAGGGAGTATAAATGTAAGGAGTCTTGCTACAACTGTACAGGGCATGGTGAGACTACACCTGGAGTACTGCGTACAGTTTTGGTCTCCTTATTTAATGAAGGATATACTTGCATTGGAGGCAGTTCAGAGAAGGTTTTCGAAAAACAGGTGAATCAAGGGTTATGGGGTGCGGTCAGGAACGTGGAGTTGAGGCCAAGGTCAGATCAGCCATGATCTGATTGAATGGCGGCACAGGCTCGAGGGGCCGAATGGTGGAGAGTTTTTACAGGGGCAGACAGCGAAGGAATTAGTGTTGGGACGGGGAATGGGAATGTGAGTGGAGAGCATACAAGGAAGTGATCAGAGATGGCTTTATTAGTGAGTGACATGATTGGAGTAGCGAGGCTACGTGAGATGCCGACCATCAGGTGGTGGCCATGAATATGGTTAGAGTAGTTTATGTGGGCGGTAGAGGATGAAGATTTTAAATGAGAGGCAAGAAGTGTGAACCAAGGAGGATACGGTGCCAGTGGAGTCGGGAGACAGACCAAGGTGTGATTTGGTGATGAGCACCACACCGCCACCATTCCGGTTTGGGTGGGGTGAGTGGTAAAATGGATAACCAGGCGCGGAGAGTTCATTAAGGGGAAAAGTGTCATCACCCCATTGCCAGGTTTCCGTCAAGGCCATGATGTCGATGCAATCATCCATAATAAGCTCAAGGATTGCAGGGGCCTTGTTTTAAAGTGAATGGAGATTCTGGGGGAGATGCGGAGAGGGACTGTGTCAGATGATCCAATGGCAGAGTCCACAGGATCAGCATTGGGAGGGGAGAGTGGGATTGGAAGTAGCTTGGTAAGATTATTGTCCTTTGAGCGCTGTGGGTGGGAAGGGTGGTGAGAGAGTAGGACGAGACAGTTAGTGTTGCTGCTCGTAAGGAGACAGCGACAAGGGCCTCGAGGGGCCCTTCAGAGGAATCCAGGACTGAAACAGAGTAAAGCTGTAGCATTTTCTAAGACCGATTGAATCCTGGGGCAGCGGCAAGAGAGTAGGAAGTTGGAGGCGTGCTGAAGGGTTATGATAGGGATCTGGGAGGACAGAGTACCCGAGAGGGGAGAAATGAAAAGAGGCATGACGACAGGCGAAGGGGTCCAGAAGGGCTAAAGTGAACAGAACAAATGGGGAAATAGGAAAATAGGAGGGATGGGTTTGTGTCCAGAGCGGCAGCCAAAATGCGCAGGCGAATGGACACAGGATACTCAAGGCCTGGTTGCATGTTGATGAATAGAGATGAGACAATAGGAAGGAGCTCAGAGTTAGTGTCGCAGGGCCCGTGATGGGATAAAGCTGCGGTAGGTAGGGTGGACTCAGCTTGGAGCATTGTCAGAATGATGTCCAGGTTCGGAGCCAGGTGTGGAGGGTGAGTGAGTCCTGAAGCAGTTTAAAGCATAGAGCACCAGAGGACGCGCTGCTGGAGGTATTTCCGTATCAGTGCAGAGTTGAGAGATGAGCAGAATCGATAGCGGGGCAGAAAAACTTTGGCGCAGTTGGAGATCACCATAAGATCCAGAGGCGGAAGAGAAGTGGACTTCGGCCCAAGAGAGTGAATTTCTGAACAGAAAACAGACTCAAGTTGAAGCTCAAAAACCATTCGGACAATCATAAACTCAACAGGTAACAGCGGCGGTGGGGGATGGGCTGTAGACTAGACAAAGTTACCGTAAAACTTAGCAACTGAATAGCAGATCAGAGACACATCAGCTGCGACCTACAGTGTAGTCCAGTGAAGAAGCGCAGTGTTGAAGGCCAGGAATTTGGAAGCTGAAGTTGAGCAAAGGTGCAGAGCGCACTCAGAGAACCAAAGAGCAGGCATGGTGGGGGGATGGGCATTTGGCCCAGGTAACTTTAAACTAGCCGTTAACTTCGACATAGGGATAAAATGCACCCACTATTGGAGCCAGGGGAAAATAAACAGTGGAAGGGAGGTGATTGGGGGAGAAAGGGCAACGGATGGCCAAGGATTGAGTTGCACAGCAAAGGTGCTGACCAGGGAGCTGCCAGCCCAGGAGCCATCTTGTAACACACCAGGTTAGCGTTTGAGCAGGTTATGAAATCGGAAATGACAGGACATTTGTATATACAATTTATAGATAGAGAATCACTTTTATTGAACTTTTGACCGACCCTAAAATAAAACCTCCAGTAAGTTTCGGTGCCTCACTTTTAAATATGACTGGACACAATCCGTGTGATTTTATTAAAGTATATTTTACAAAGTTTGCCCTCGATTCTCCCGTACAGATTATCTGATCTTTACTGGCCTGGAATTCTGTGAAATTCACGACAAATGGAGCTCAGCCTTAAATAAAAACAACCAATCACATCTGTTTAAAGGGGATTGTCAAACCCTCCAGTGCTGAAGTCATTGTCCAGAAACTCCGGTTAAACTTCACATTGAACAAATGCTGGAATTAATCATCCACCTGATGATTATATGGAAGAACAGGCGGAGGCGATTCAACCTCTCAAGCCCGTTCTGCCAGTTAATTAGCTCGTGGCTCATCTGTGCTTCAACTCCTGTTACCCGCCTTGAATTCATTTCGCTTGATGCCCTTAACTGATAAAAAAGATCTTTTGAAAAATTAAATTGACAGAATCCAAAGCTTTTTGCAGGAGAAATACTCACATTTCCACTACCCTTTGTGTGAAAAAAAGGCTTCCTGGTTTCACACCTGAACAGCCAAATCTAATTTTAATACTGTCCCCTTTTGTTCTGGATTCCCCACCAGAGACAATCTCTCTCTGGATCTTCTCTATTGAATCCTTTTATCATTTTAAGCACCTCAATTAATGCCAGCCGCCTGCACGCAAACCCACAATTTACCCACACTCTCCATCTAACAGTGAATTATTTTGTTCGTGTGAATTTAGTTCCATGACTAATCTTTACATATAAAGAAACGACTCAAATTACGAAAAGGTAGGCTGGTCTACATTACTAATCTTTTAATGAAAATAATTACTCACATTTTCAATAGAGCCCCATCACTACTCTGTTGCTAACAACTAACGACACAAATTACCAACAGGCACGAAGCTACCTCCGAGTGGGTATCACATTTGGCATTATTAAACTAACACAGATAGTTACAACCTCCAGCAACCTTGTCCCACCGATTCATAGTTGTAAACACTTCTATCATATTGCCCCAGAATCTGCGTTGTTGTAACCAAAAGAAACACCAACGTTCAATATTGAAACACATCATTCTAACTGAGGTCTTATTAAAGCTTGATATAGGCTCATCATTACCTCTTGGGTTTTATATTCTATACCTCCTGATTAAACCTAGAATTTCATCAGCTTCTTTCCCACTTTCTCAACCTGAGGAGTTGCTTTTAATGTCCTTTCAATCTGTGTCCCCTTTCTGTCTGCTCTTCCACAGCACCGAGCCTACTTCCACTCCGAGTATAATTACAGCAATTCTAAATAATTAACTACGTCTCCTATTCTGGCATCCTCTGCAAGTTTCGATGTCAGTCCTTTCAGGCCTCTATCAATCATTGGTAAATAATTAATCTACTGAATTGGGTATAAATCGCAGCAACAATCAACTAACCACAACTACATAGAAACCCCAATAAACTGGCCTCAAATGAGTTAAATCTCTGAATTACTAAACTATGCTGAAATGGCTGTTAATTAAATCTAAAATGCTGTAATCCCCAGCAATAATTTAGTTTGAACTTCACATGGGTAATGGACACGGCCTTTTTTCCCTGACTTGCTGTTCACAGTTCAAAGCCCCACAGCTGCCGAGATTCTGCATTTTCGACGATTGCCAGCTTTCCAAGTTAACGATGACCACTGGGGATAGAAGAGAAGAGGCAGTTGAGGAATTTGTAGAGGGAGCAGTTTATTCAGCCTCTGAAATTGTAAGGAGGAGGTTACTACTTTTAACAACGTAACATTTCACTGGGATGTTGGTGTGGGGCTGGGTGAGTGGAGAGTGATGCTGGGTCAGTGGGGTGTTGGTGTGGGGCTGGGTGAGTGGAGAGTGATGCTGGGTCACTGGTGTGTGGGTGTGGGGCTGGGTGACTGGAGAGCGATGCTGGGTCACTGGGGTGTGGGTGTGGGGCTGGGTGAGTGTAGAGTGATGCTGTGTCAGTGGGGTGTTGGTGTGGGGCTGAGTGAGTGGAGAGTGATGCTGGGTCTGTGGGGTGTGGGTGTGGGACTGGGTGAGTGGAGAGTGATGCTGGGTCAGTTGGGTGTGGGTGTGGTGCTGGGTGAGTGGAGAGTGATGCTGGGTCAGTGGGGTGTTGGTGTGGGGCTGGGTGTGTGGAGAGTGATGCTGGGTCAGTGGGGTGTGGGTGTGGGTTTGGGTGAGTGTAGAGTGATGCTGGGTCAGTGGGGTGTTGTTGTGGGGCTGGGTGAGTGGAGAGTGATGCTGGGTCAGTGGGGTGTGGGTGTGGGTTTGGGTGAGTGTAGAGTGATGCTGGGTCAGTGGGGTGTTGGTGTGGGCCTGGGTGAGTGGAGAGTGATGCTGGGTCACTGGGGTGTTGTTGTGGGACTGGGTAAGTGTAGAGTGATGCTGGGTCAGTGGGGTGTTGGTGTGGGACTGGGTGAGTGTCGAGTGATGCAGGGTGAGTGGGGTGTTGGTTGAATGCTGGATCACGGTGGGTGGAACTAGGTTGATGTATCAGTGGGGTTTGGGTGTAGCGCTGGGTCAGTGGGACGGAGGAACAAGAACGGATGTACTGCTTTGTTCTTTTTAATATTTTTGCGTTTGTGCGGCCCCTTTAAGGGTCTGCGTGGCCGATCAAAAGACCGCGCATGCGCATTTTTCTGATGTTAAAATCGGGTGAGGCGGCTGCGCTGTCGCCAGGGAACATTGGTAAATGGCACAGGGTTGGTGAGAAGGCAAGATCCAGTTTACAGAGCCTGTCTGCAAAGAAAAGACGCATTTATGGGCAAGCTTGATAAACACATGAAGGAGAAAGTAATAGAGGGTTAGGATGATAGGGTTAGATGAAGAGAGATGGGAGGAGGCTCATGTGAAGCATAAACACCGGAATGGACCAGTCGGGTGGAATGGCCTGTTTCTGTGCTGTACATTCTGTGTGAAAAGGGAAGTGACGCTGACACATTTTCTGAAGCATTTTGACACAAAGAGAATTGCGGAAACTTTGCTCTAATTCTGTAGTCTCAGGAACAAAACTCCTCTGGTGGAACTGGGAGATTCCCAGCCTGGAAATTTATGTAACAGTGAAAGGAGTTTAACTTATTCTATAACATTAAAGCACAAATGAGACTTGTGTATTTCAGAGGAGTGGGTTTGATCAGAGACGCGCCCAGTTTGACACTTGGGTAGAGTTTGACATGTGTATCTCCATCTCCAGCCTCCCTTTCCTCTCGATGGTTTGTCACCTCCCGAATCTCTGCCCATCTTTCTCACGACTCCATGTTTGAATCGCTCTAATCTGCTTTCCGCTCCTGCCACAACACTAAAATGACGATCAATGTCACGAATAACACCCTCTATGACAATGACCGTGGTAAACTATCCCTCCTCATTCTTCTCTGCAGGCTTTGACACGATCGAGCACAATATCCTCCTCCAACACCTCTCCTGTTTTCTAGCTCAGTGGGACTGCCCTCACTTGTTTCCCCTTTTACCCATCCACTCTTAGACAGAAAATCTTCATCAATGGCTTCTCTTCCTGCTCCCGCACTGTTACTTCTGGTGTCTCCTATGGATCTAACTCTCCCCCCACCCACTTCTATTTCTCATCTTCATGCTGCCTCTTGGAGACATTATCCGAGGGGGTCGGCTTTCACACGTACTCTGAGAACACTGCTCTACTTCTCCATCCCCTCTATCGACCCCTCCACTGCCTCTGCTTGCCCACGCTGCTTGTCCAACATCCAGTCCATGATGAACTACAAATTCACCAGTTGAACACTGGAAAGATCGACGACATGGTCCTCGGCCCCACCACGAATTCTGTTCCCTCGCCAGTGATTCCATCTCCTTCCCACCCAATGTCTCGGATTGAACCAGACGGTTCACCACCTCAGCGTGCTATTTGGCGCCAAGCTGATCTTTCGACTCGTTCTCCTCTCCTCACAAAGACCGGCGTCTCCCAACTCCGTAACATCGTCCATCCTCGGCCTGCTTCAGCCCACCTGCTGCTGAATCGCCTGCAGTTTCGTTTTTTACAATCCTCTTTGGCCGGCTATGTTCCTTTCACTCTCTGTAAACTTAAGTGCATCAAAAAGCCTGCTCATCAATCACCCCTGTCCTTGCGAACCTACATTTGATCCTGCTCCGCTCGCAGCTCCTGAGTAAAACTCTCATTCACATGTTTAGATCTCTTTATGATCTGGTCCCTCCCTGTCTGTGTATCCTCCGTCAGCGCGACAAGCCCCCAACACCAAAGTAGTGAAGAAATCTCGATGAGAAATTTGGTGGTACTTTGGAGGGCGATAGGGAATGAGGTTTGTAAATGAGAGGTGAAAGGGGTGGAACAAGAAGGAGAAGGTGCCAGTGGATTATAGGGACAGATCAAGGTGTGATTTGCCACACGGCCCCCATGCTGGTTTGGGCGGGGCGAGTGGAGGAAGGTTCAACAGGGCGGGGAGGGTTCATTAAGGGGAAAACTATAATCATCACTCAGCCAGGTTTCCATCAAGGCCATGATGTCGGTGCAATCATCAACAAAAAGCTGAACGATTGCAAGGACCTTGTTCTCAAGTGAACAGAGATTCTGGGGGCGATGCGGTGAAATCTGATCCAGTGGCAGAGTCCACAGGGTCAGCATTGGGAGGGGTGAGTGGGTCGGGAAGGAGATTGGCAAATTTAGACCCCAGCGGTAGCACTGAGTTGGAAGGCGGAGAGAGATTAGGATGGGACAGTTGGGGTTGCTGCTCTTAAGGCGGCAGCGACAAGGGCCTCGATGGGCCCTTCAGGGGAAGCTAATAGAGACACAGAGGGAAGCTGTAGGCTTTTCTGACAGCGTTTCAATCTCGGACAGCTGCAGGACAGAAGGTCGAGGAGTGCTGAAGGGTTATGGTAGGGATCTGGGAAAGCAGAGGACCAGATAGGGGAGAAATGAAAAGAGGCATGACGTCAGGAAAGGTAAAAAGAATAAAAAGTGTGGAAATAGAAACATAGAAACATAGAAAAATAGGAGCAGGAGTAGGCCATTCGGGCCTTCGAGCCTTCTCCGCCATTCAATATGATCATGGCTGATCCTCTATCTCAACACCATATTCCCGCTCTCTCCCCATACCCCTTGATGCCTTTTGCATCTAGAAATCTATCTATCTCCTTCTTAAATATATTCAATGACTTGGCCTCCACAGCCTTCTGTTGTACAGAATTCCACTGGTTCACCACCCTCTAATTGAAAAAAATTCTCCTCATCTCAGTCCTAAATGTCCTACCCCGTATCCTGAGACTGTGACCCCTCATTCTAGACCCCCCAGTCAGGGTAAACGTCCTCCCTGCATCCAGTCTGTCTAGCGCTGTCACAATTTTATACGTTTCAATGAGATCCCCTCTCATTCTTCTAAACTCTAGTGAATACAGGCCTAGTCGAACCAATCTATCATCATACGACAGTCCTGCCATCCCAGGAATCAGTCTGGCGAACCTTCGCTGCACTCCCTCTATGGCAAGTATACCTTTCTTAGGTAAGGAGACCAAAACTGTACGCATTACTCCAGGTGTGGTCTCACCAAGGCCCTGTACAACTATAGTAAGACATCCTTGCTCCTGTACTCAAATCCTCTTGCAATGCAGGCCAACATACCATTTGCCTTCCTAACTGCTTGCTGCACCTGCATGTTTGCTTTCAGTGACTGGTGTACAAGGACATCCAGGTCCCTTTGTACATTAGCATTTCTCAATCTATCACCATTTAAATACTACGCTATCTTCCTGTTTTTCCTACCGAAGTGGATAACTTCACATTTATCCAGGTTATACTGCATCTGCCATGTATTTGTCCACTCACTCAAGTTGTCTAAATCGCCTTGAAGCCTCTTTGCATCCTCCTCACAACTCACAATCCCACCTAGTTTCGTGTCGTCAGCAAACTTGGCAATATTACATTTGGGTCCCTCATCCAAATCATTGATATATATTGTGAATAGCTGGTGCCCAAGCATTGATCCATGCAGTACCCCACTAGTCACCGCCTGTCACCCCGAAATTGCCCCATTTTTCCAACTCTCTGTTTCCTGTCTGTTAAACGATTTTCAATCCATGCCAGTATATTACCCCCAATCCCATGTGCTTTAATGTTGCACTCTAACCTCTTATGTGGGACTTTATCAAAGGCCTTCTGAAAATCCAAATACACCACATCCACTGGTTCTCCCTTATCTATTGTACTAGTTACATCCTCAAAAAACTCCAGTAGGTTTGTCAAACACGATTTCCCTTTCATAAATCCATGTTGACTTTTTCTAATCCCGTTGATATTTTCCAAGTGTGCTGTCATCACATCCTTTATAATAGACTCTAGCATTTTCCCCACTACTGATGTTAGACTTACCTGTCTGTAGTTCCCTGTTTTCTCTCTGCTTCCTTTTTGAAATAGTGGGGTTACATTTGCCAAGCTCCAATTAGCAGGAACTGTTTCATATTCGATAGAATTTTGGAAGTTGACTTCCAATGCATCCACTATTTCCATGGCTACCTCTTTTATTACTCTGGGATGCAGATTATCAGGCCCTGTGGATTTATCAGCTTTCTGTCCCATTAGTTTCTCCAGCACTAGTTTTTTACTGATACTAATTTCCTTTAATTCTTCCTTCTCACTAGACATATGGCCCCCTAACATGTCTGAGAAGTTATTTGTGTCCTCTTCCGTGTAGATAGAACCAAAGTATCTGTTTAATTGCTCCAACATTTCCTTGTTCCCCATTATACATTCTCCCGTTTCTGATTGTAAGGGACCTACATTTGTCTTCACTAATCTTTTTCTTTTTACATACTTGTAGAAGCTTTTACAATCCGCTTTCATGTTCCTTGCAACTTTAATCTCATACTCTATTTTTCCCCTCTTAATCAATCTCTTGTTCCTTTTTGCTGAACACTAAACTGCTCCCAATCCTCAGGCTTGCTATTTTTTCTGGCAACTTTATATGACTCCTCTTTGGATCTAATACTATCCTTAATTTCTTTTGTTAGACAAGGTTTGGCCGCTTTTCCTTTTGTGTTTTTGCGCCAGAAAGGAATGTACACCTGTTGCAATTCATGCATTCGTTCCTTAAATGCAAACATTGCCTATCCACCGTCAAGCCTTATAATTAAACTCCCAAATCTATCATAGCCAACTCACTCCTCATACCATCGTAGTTTCCTTTGTTATGATTTAGGGCCCTAGTTTCGGATTGGACATCTTCACTTTCCATTTTAATGAATAGGCAGAGGCTGTTTTCAGCAGTTGAGCTAACACGCACCGAGGAGCCAATGAATTTAATTTTCAGGGTTTTCCAGGCCCACATTGAATTGGATCCGGTATCAAACATCAAATAGAAAGAGGAAATTAGCAGGAGACATTTCAGCACTGTGCATGAAGGTTAACCGGCCAACGATGCTGAACATTCACCTGTTTAACGCACACATTTACTGGTTCAGTTCCAGTAAGTGAAAGCCGGAGCCTGATGCTCAAGGCCGAGACTGCTACACATTAATTGGAGACTATCTCCAGGAATTGATCATCCTTGCTCTATTGTTAATAAATGACCATCACTGCAAAAAAACGGTACTATTCCTGCGACGGGAATTGTAGAAATCTAGCGTATCTTGATCAGATTAACATTATATTTCGTCTAACACCGAGATCAATAGAGCTGTGATCCGAATGTAGTTCATTCCCACAGAATTAGAATCGGGACAAAGAAAGAGATAACATCGCAACTTAAAATAATTCCAAAGAAGTGTGTTGTGTTAACACAAAGAGCTCACTGTGCCCTTCCCTATGTTATTTGATTCCAGGAAACTTACAGCGATCTTTGTCCCTCGCTATCTGTGCCCTTTCATTGTCTGATAATAAACTGGTTTTATGGTGAACAATATAATCGAATTGAGGTCACGGATATGAATCGGGATACAAAACGCGGTTTCCCTGCGGGGTCTTCTGAACCGCAAATGAAGAGATGGGGGAAATTAAATCATTTTTAACAAACAAATAATTAATTACTTTAGTTAAAAGATCAGTAATTCATCAGAACAATTGAAACAGAATGAGACCGTGTGTGATTCAGATCGAGCCCAGCACCAGAGAACAGGGCGGGGAGGGATTGTACTGGTCAGGCTGAAGGTCTGGTTTAGGACTGTGCTGTGTAACTGATCTTTACCCAGGGTCTGTTCATTAAACTGTATAACCCACAATGCTGACTTACCCGGACTCTCTGGAATCAGAATAAGGGACCGCAGCACAAGGTAAGGACCGGAATATACTGATCACCATTATAGTGTTTTATTGTAGCAGAACTGACCCAGTGCAATTTACTGGTGGAGTAGTTCAATCAGTGAAAAGGTGAGGTATCAACATTGGATCAGGTAAGAAATCATTGTTTTATTTTTTAGAAATTGCAGCAGCGACATTTAATAGAATAAATCTTCCAAATGTAACCTCACACATTCACATTCTGCTGTTGGAAATATTATTGATATAGATTCCCAGTTTATGACACGATTTTGAATAAACAGTTACAGATCAAGACTTTTGAACGTAAAACACAGCCCCGAAACATCACTGAAATCCAATATATCCAGCCACGGAAGGTTTCCTCTTTGACCCACATTGATCTTAGGATGTTGGGACTCATTGCGACCAAACCGAGCCAAATGCTGCCTTGTTGTCGAGGCGATTAACTGTCCCGCTATTGATGAGTCCATCCGTCACTTTGCTGATCAGTGTGGGGTGCCTGGTCGGGCGGTAATTGGTCTGATTCCGTCTGACTTTAATTTTGTGGCTAGGACATTGCTGGTCATCGAAATCATATCCCTAAGGAGGAAAAATTTCACTTGAACAGTCAAACAACCATGATCTGCATGTGCGGTAAGATGCAGTATAAAGCTAAAGGAAGTGACTCACACTAGTGTCAAGAAAAGTGGTAATGCTGAGGACTGGGAGAAACATAGAAAACAACAAGTGATACAAAGAAAATATTAAGAGCCGCTAAAAGGGAATATGAAAACACCTTGAAAGTAATATAAAAGCTGATAGTGAAAATTCGTATAAATATATTAATATCAAGAGAGTGGCTGAGGGAGATGTGGCCCATTGAAGACAGAAACAGATGATACAGTAATATCGAAAAAGGTAACAGCAGATTTATTTAACGAATACTTTGTGTCAGTTTTCACAGTAGATGAAAAGGACAAGTGAGAGAAGGCTAAATAAAAATAAGTCAAGGAGAGGATTTTGCTGTGTACGTAATTGTAAAAAAATTGATGGAGAAAATATGGGAAGTTTGGATAGATACATCTCGAGGACCTGATGAATTCCACCCAAAGTTATTAAAAGTAGTAGGGTGGAAATTGCAGAAGCGTTAGTTAGAATCCTTGAAAGCTTTCTTGATTCGGGAATTGTGCCGTTAGACTGGAAATTGCTGTCGTCACTCCATTAGTTAAGATGCGTGAGATAGAAATTTAGGGAACTACATGCATGTCAGTTTAACGTCGGTTGAGGGGAAGCTACTAGAATCGGTCATTAAGGATCGATTGACTGAGCATTTGAGCAAAATGAGCTGATCAGAGAGAGCCAGCATGGCTTTATTCAAGGTCATTCATGTCTAACTAATCTAGTTCAATATTTTGAGATCACTTATAAGATAGGCAAACGAGTGCCTATGGATGTTCTCTATGAGGACTTGCAGAAGACAGTTGATATGGTTACACACCGAAGTAGATGAGAAAATGAGAGCGCTTGATAAGGAGAAATTATTTTAACTTGGGGTAGAAATTATTATAGAGTTAGGATAAAGAGTGGGGATCAATGGCAAGCAGTCAGATTGAAAGTTTGCATAAAGTTGGTTTGTATTCGCTTGAGTATCGAAGATTGAGGGACGGTCTGACCGAGGTGCTTAAAATGTGATAAAGATTCGATAGGATAGATAGAGAGAAACCATTTCCTCTGATCGGAGAAACAAGAACAAGGGACATACTGAACTTTAGAATGAGATCGAACCTAATGATTCGACAAAATTGAGAAAATACCACAAGTGGAATTTTTAACATGGAGATGTGCGGCAAACAGAAAAGAATATTGGTGAAAACATTAGCTAGCTGGTTAATGCTGGTTCATTATAAGAAGCAGCATTTCTCAAACTTGTAACAACATTCGGTGAAGATAACATGGGATGGATTTTTGGATTATGCGTAGACTGAGTATGACTCGGAAGTACTTCGAATAGCTTTGATATATTGTGTGTGGTGGATGGAGAATCAGACATGCAGCAGGATGGGTAATGATGCAGGGAAGGTAATCCGACATGGGGCAGGTGGAAAGGAAAGGAAAAAGAGAGTCAGCTTTCGAGCAAAGGAACGAAAGGATGTGGGAGGGTCGGTAACGGTGCGGCAGGAAAGGAAGGACGAGGGTAAAATTAGTATTGCAGCAGGTGGGGAAAGAAATAAAGAGTAAGCGGGAGGTAGATAGAGCTGAAGGAAGGTTGCAGAGTTGAAGCCGGTTAAAGATGCAGAGAGACACTGAGGCATGGAGTAGGTGAGATGGACATTGGATCTGGGGAAGGGAAGTTACGACAGAATCAGACATAGAGCTGATGGGAATGAAACAGGGAGAAATACAGAAATGGAATCGGTGGGTTTGGGAAAACAAATATTAAAGGTCAGGCATATAATCGGTGTGGGAACAGACAGGTAAAAGGCGGGAATTTCAGACACCGAGCAGCGGGAGCTGTAAACAGACGGGGAGAGGCAGCACAGAGAAGCAGGAATAGGATTGAGACACGGAGCAGTCCCAAGAGGTAGCCTGAACTTTTAATATTTATATTAAATACAAGTGCTCGTTAGCAAGTGAATTAATGTTCAGAGGTTCCCAGTCTCATAATAAATATAATCTGCTATCAAACTGCTAAAAGAAATACTAAAACAAAATGTGAAATTACATCACGACCATTAATAGTTAACAAGCCGATGAAGCAGATTTTCACTTGTTTGCCGTAGACATTGGCTGATTCAGTTCCAGCTACTCAAACCCGGAGCCTGATACTCATGGGTCTGAACTCCATCATCAAGGCCCAGACTGTTACTCATTAACTAGAGACTATTTTCTGGAGAATATTATCACCGAACTTTGTCACTTGCAATCTTTGTCCGATAATAAAGATATGTTATGGTGAACAATGAAATATAAGTGAGGATCTGAAACTGATTCCCGCTACAGAACACGGTTTCACTGCGGGTTCTTCTGAACCGCAGATGGAAGGGCTGTGGGGACATTTAGTCATTGTTCCCACACAGCGGATTAATGACTTTGGATAAAAGATCAGTAATTTATCAGAACAATTTAAACTGAATGCGACCATGTGTGATTCTGATCGGGTCCTGCACCAGAGAACAGGGCGGGGAGGGATTGTACTGATCAGGCTGAAGGTCGTGTTTATGACTGTGCTGTGTAACTGATCTTTACCCAGGGTGTGTTCATTAACCTGCAGAACCCACAGCGCTAACTTACCCGGACTCTCTGGGACCAGAATCAGGGACCGTAGCATAAGGTAAGGACACGGAATATACTGAGCACCATTATAATCTTTAAATGTAGCGAGATTGCCGTTTGTTTGTGTAGTAGTTCAAAGCTATTGAATAGTTGAGATTCAATACTTGCCACTTTCCCTTCGATCCCATGGGATTTTACTTTTCTCACAAACCTGCCATGTTAGACCTTGTCAAAAGCCTTGCTAAAATCATGTAGACTACATCAAACACGCTAACCTCACCGACCCTCCTTGTTACCTCCTCAAAAAAACAATCAAGTTAGACAGGCACGACCTTCCCTTAACAAATTCATCTTAACTGTCCTTGATTAATCCCTGCCTTTCTAGATGACGATTAATACTGTCCCACAGAACTTTTACCAATAATTCGCCCATTCACCGCGGTTAGGCTGACTGGCCTGCAATTGCTCGGTCTATCCTTTTCTCCCCTTTTAATCAACGATACAACGTTAGCAGCCTCTAGTCCTCCGGCACCACACATGTAGCCAGAGAGGATTGGAGAATGATGGTGAGAACCTCCGCTATTTCCTCTCTTGCTTCTCTTGATGCCCTGGGATACATTTCATCCAGGCCTGGCTATCCGTCTACTTTCAAATATCCTTAACACCTTAATAATTCCTTTCTCACTATGTTTATCTTATTTAATATTTCACACTCCTGCTCCTTAAATAAATTTCTGCATCGTTGCACTCTTTTGTGAACACTGACGCAAATGAACAACTATACCCAAGTCTTCTGCCTGCAAACACAAGTTACCTATCGGGTCTCTAATAGGCCCTCTCTTTCCTTAGTTATTCTGTTGTTCTTAATGTATTTATAAAATATCTTTGGGTTTCCTCTCTTTGCTTTCCTAATTTTCTTTTTAATTTCCCCCCTGTACTTTCTATACTCCTCTATGCTTTCTGCAGTATTAATGTCTCGGTATTTGACATAAGCTTCCCTTTATTACCTTATCCTACCCTGTATGTCCCTTGACATTCAGGGGGCTCTAATTTCGGAGTCCCAAACTTTTTCTTTGTGGGTACATATTTGCTCGGAACCCTCACTATTTCCTCCTTGAATGCCCCCCACTGCTCTGACACTGATTTACCTTCAAGTAGCTGTTCAAAGTGTACATTTCGTAAACCATATCACAGCTTATAAAAATGGCCTTTCGCCAATTGTAAACTTTTACACATGGTATATCACTTTCCTTTTCCATAACTAGGCTGAATCTAACTGAATTATGATCATAACCACCAACATTTTCCCCACTGCTGTCCCTTTCACCTGCCGAGCACCATTCCCTAAAACTAAGTTCAGAACCACCCCTGTCTTGTTGGCCATGCTACGTACTGGCTAAAAAAGTTCCCCTGAATTCATTTGAAGAATTCTACACCCTCTCTATCGTTACACTAATTCTATCAGATTTAGTTGAAATCTCCTCCTATTACTGTCCTATTGCTTTTGCACTTCTCAGAAATGTGCCAACATATTTGCTCTTCTCACTCCCTCTGACTATTTGGGGGTCTATATTATATTCCCTGCAGTGCGATTGCCCTTTTAGATCTTTAGTTCAAACCATACGGCCTCATTTGATGATCCATCTAACATATGAACATATGGTGAGGAACTTAATGTAATTAATATAAGTAGCGAAAAGTACTAGAGACATTTCTGGGACTAAAAGCCGACAAATCCCTTGGATCTGACGGTCTACATCCTAGGTTTCTAAAAGAGGTGGCTGTAGAGATAGTGGATGCATCGGTTTTTATCTTCCAAAATTCCCTAGATTCTGGAGAGGTCCCAGCAGATTGATAGGTCGCAAATGTAACACCGCTATTCAAGAAAGGAGGGAGAGAAAAAACAGGGAAATACAGGCCAGTTAGCCTGACATCAGTCGTCGGGAAAATGCTGGAATCCATTGTTAAGGAAGCGGTATCAAGTCATTTAGAAAATCATAACATGATTAGGCAGAGTCAACATGGTTTTATGTGATTGACAAACTGATTACAGTGCTTTGGATGTAACTAGCAGGGTAGATAAAGGGGAACCAGTGGATGTAGTATATTAGCATTTCCAAAAGGCAGTCGATAAGGTGCCACACAATAGCTTATTACACAAGATTAGGGCTCATGGGGTTGGGATAATTTAGTAGAATGGATAGAAGATCGGTAAACGGGCAGAAAACATAAAGTAGGGATAAACGGATCTTTTTAAGATTGGCAGGCTGTAAGTAGTGGGGTGCCGCAAGGATCAATGTTGGGGCCTCAGATATTTACAATCTATATTAATGACCTAGATGAGGGGACCGACTGTAATGTATCCCAGTTTGCTGATGATACAATGATAGATAAGAGTCATTTCTAAATGGCGAGAAGCTTCCACCCACTTTGAGAACACATGTTTGTAACCCGGGGAGGATAATCCCACTGGGAGCAGACAGAGTTTATCACGCACTTAATCGACCAATGTCCATTTGCTGCTTTATTTTCCATCTGCACTGCTGACTGTGCGAACTAACTTAGTGTAGTCAGCAAATTTAGAAACACGGCTCTGTACTCCTTCATCCAAGTCATTTATAAAATAGTGAAAAGCTGAATGCCCAATACAGATCACTGGGGACACCACAGTTGCATTCTGTTGATTTTGAGCACTTGTTTATAGATATATATAATTCGTAAGACTTCTTATTGTAATGGTTTAATAGCATATTTCGTATATTAATAAGGCTTGTTTCAGTTCCTTTTGGACAGAGAATATTATTCCACATGCTATTCCGTTGTTCCCAGTACTGGGGGCGGTGCAATGAACATTCGCGCATGTCCGCCTGCCATTCTGGCCTATTACAACAAAAACAGGGAGAAGACTTTCGATTCCCTCTGTCTAAGTATGAGCCAGGCCTTCGAGATTCACAAATAATACATTAAAAGTCTTATTCTTACCGCACACATCCTGTAAGCGTCACACTTACAGTTGGTCCAACGCTTCTCCTGTCACATTCATTTCCTGTTGCACATAAAATGTCAATGTTCTAATTGAACCTTTCACTCGCCGTTACTAATAGCAGAGGGTTGGGTCGTGCAGAATAAATCAGACACTTTTTTTCGCTGAGAACTGTTGAGAGAGACTTTATGTAAACGACTATTAATATGGTTTCCAGATAATTAACACATGATAGAAACATCGGATAGTAAAATAGCACAGAGATTTAGGAAAAAGAAGAGATCATTCAGCCTCCCGATTCTGTTCGGCCAATAAATTAGACGATTGCAGTGTTGCGCAATTGTTCGATCGCGCAGGCGCAGTGCCGCTCCCTTGCACTCCCGTGCAAGCGCAGGGCCGCTCCTGCCGTGAATCCGGGGCTCACCAGTGGGCGGGGTTTGCTGTGTGCCGGGCGGCGCGGGCTAGTTTGTGAGTGACGGTACGAAACAGGATTGTTTCCCGGGTTGCAGAGACTGAGGGAACCGGGCTCTATTCAGCACACGGCCGCACAACGCGGCTGCTCAGCTCTCATGTTTTATATAAACGAGGAACTGACTTTAAAGTGCAACAGAAACGGTTTGAAGCTCAGTCGGGACCGAGCTCTGCAGAGCGGTGATTGGAGCCGATAGTCCGTTTAATGTTCACCCATCAGCCCGATTTTATCATCTGTGATCCTGCTCAGGCTCTGCAATCATTTACTTTCAGTTTCACAGGAGGCCGTTTAGTTTATTAAACAGCGATCGGCAGGATCACGGGGGGCAAATTACTGTCAGCATCAGATCCCGGGGAATTTGCTGTACCGGGTCATAATACAGGGATGGTCCGGGACACAAACATTAGGGGAATGTACTGATTCGGCCATAATACAGGAGATTAAGTCACAGCATGTGGATTCAGGGCACAAGTAGCAGAATGGGTTACGAGCTGGCGACAGAACAGGAATCGGACATTCGGGTTGTCCTCAGATTTGCAAAAGATGGGAAGTTGTGTTCCACAGGGATCGGTGCTGGGACCACTGTTTTTCACCATCTACAGAAACAATCTGGACTCGGGAATCTGACGTACAATTTCATATTTTACGGATGACAACAAATCGGGGGGTAAAGTTAATACTGAAGAATTTACCACAAATACAAAAATGCGTTGATAAACTTGCAGAATGGGCATTCACTGTGGAAAGGAATTTCAGTATAGATAAGTGCATTTTGAAAGGAAGAATATGGAGGCCTCACAGTCATTGCAAAATGAGTCTAAATGGGGCAGAGGAGCAAAGGAATCTGGGGCTAGAGACACACCCATCACTAAAAATAGCCACACAGGTTAATAAGGCCATAAAAAGCAAAGCAAGTACTGGAGCTCCTTTCGAGAGGGATAGAATACAAAACAGAGAAGCTTTATAAAACTTGTATAGAACTTTGGTTAGACCAGACGTGGATTTACAAGGATGATACAAGAACTGAGCGGTTATACCAATCATCGAAAGATTAAACAGACGGTGCTCTTTTCTCCAGAAAATAGAAGGCTGAAACATGGCCTGATTGAGCGTTTTAAGATTTTGAAAGGTTTCATAGAGAAGATATTTCCACTTGTGGATAGAAGTAAACTAGAGGCCATAAATATATGATAATCATTACTAAATCCAATAGGCCATTCAGGAGAAATTGATTCCCCAGATAATCGTTGTAATATGGAACTCGCTACTTCAAGGCGTAGTTGAGGCGAATAGTGTCGATGCAGATAAGGAGAAGCTAGATAAACAGTTCAGGAGGAAAGGAATTGATATGTTGTTATTGTTCCATGTATTAGCTGATCAGGAGTCTCCTGTGCAGCAGAAACAATGACATCGACCAGTTGATCCGAAAGGCCTTTTTCTCTGCTGTACATTCCATATAATTATATATAACTTGGACATTATACGGGGGATGTTCTGGGTATCAACTCCAGGGAATGTATTGAATCGGCTCATGATACAGGGGATGGCTGGGGGATATAAAACAAAGTGTTATAGACTGAAACAGGTCATAATGCAGGGAATGATTTGGCATATAAACTCGAGAGGAAATAGACAGAACTGGCCATAATACAGGGAGATCGATCGGAAAGTCAAATCCAGGAATGTACTGAACACGGGTTCAACACGAAGATGGTCTGGGATTCAAACACCAGGCGAATGCAATAAAGCGGGTCATATTGAGGGAGAAAAGAGCGGAATTCCGCCTATGTGAGTCTCAAGGGGCCGATATTGACGATGAGGAAAATCTCCAGACTAAACACACAGCCCCGGAGCTGAAGGGCGCAGAGAGTTTAAACAGTGGTTAAAACCGGGAGGATGGGCCCGGTGAGATCAGACAGTGTGTAACCCGGGGAGGATGGGCCCAGTGAGATTAGATAGTGTGTAAACCGGGGAGGATGGGCCCAGTGAGATCAGACAGTGTGTAACCCGGGGAGGATGGGCCCAGTGAGATCAGACAGTGTGTAACCCGGGGAGGATGGGCCCAGTGAGATCAGACAGTGTGTAACCCGGGGAGGATGGGACAATTGAGATCAGACAGTGTGTAACCCGGGGAGGATGGGCCCGGTGAGATCAGACAGTGTGTAACCCGGGGAGGATGGGACAATTGAGATCAGACAGTGTGTAACCCGGGGAGGATGGGCCCGGTGAGATCAGACAGTGTGTAACCCGGGGAGGATGGGCCCAGTGAGATCAGGCAGTGTGTAACCCGGGGAGGATGGGCCCGGTGAGATCAGACAGTGTGTAACCCGGGGAGGATGGGCCCAGTGAGATCAGGCAGTGTGTAACTCGGGGAGGATGGGACAATTGAGATCAGACAGTGTGTAACCCGGGGAGGATGGGCCCGGTGAGATCAGACAGTGTGTAACCCGGGGAGGATGGGCCCGGTGAGATCAGACAGTGTGTAACCCGGGGAGGATGGGCCCGGTGAGATCAGACAGTGTGTAACCCGGGGAGGATGGGACAATTCAGATCAGACAGTGTGTAACCCGGGGAGGATGGGCCCGGTGAGATCAGACAGTGTGTAACCCGGGGAGGATGGGCCCGGTGAGATCAGACAGTGTGTAACCCGGGGAGGATGGGACAATTGAGATCAGACAGTGTGTAACCCGGGGAGGATGGGCCCGGTGAGATCAGACAGTGTGTAACCCGGGGAGGATGGGACAATTGAGATCAGACAGTGTGTAACCCGGGGAGGATGGGCCCGGTGAGATCAGACAGTGTGTAACCCGGGGAGGATGGGACAATTGAGATCAGACAGTGTGTAACCCGGGGAGGATGGGCCCAGTGAGATCAGACAGTGTGTAACCCGGGGAGGATGGGACAATTGAGATCAGACAGTGTGTAACCCGGGGAAGATGGGCCCGGTGAGATCAGACAGTGTGTAACCCGGGGAGGATGGGCCCAGTGAGATCAGACAGTGTGTAACCCGGGGAGGATGGGCCCGGTGAGATCAGACAGTGTGTAACCCGGGGAGGATGGGCCCGGTGAGATCAGACAGTGTGTAACCCGGGGAGGATGGGCCCAGTGAGATCAGACAGTGTGAAACCCGGGAACGATGTGCCCAGTGAGATCAGACAGTGAGTAACCCGGGTAGGATGGGACAATAGAGATCAGCTAGTGTGTAACCCGGAGAGATGGGCCCAGTGAAGGCAGACAGTTTGTACAGCGGGAAAGATGGGCCCAGTGAGATCCGAAAGCTTGTAACCTGTGGAGAATAGACGGAGTGATATCAGACAGTGTGTAACCCAGAGAGGATAGGCCCAGTGACATCAGACAGTGTGTAACCCGGGGAGTATGGACCCAGTGAGATCAGACAGTGAGTGACCCGGTTTTGATGGACGCAGTGAGATCAGATCATGTGAAACCCGGGGAGGATGGGACCAGTGAGATCAGGCAGTGTGTAACCTGGGGAGGTTTAGCCCAGTGAGATCAGAGAGTGTAACGCGGGGAGGATGGGACCAGTGAGATCAGGCAGTGTGTAACCTGGGAAGGATTAGCCCAGTGAGATCAGACAGTGTAACGCGGGGAGGATGGGTCCAGTGAGATCAGACAGTGTGTAACCCGGGGAGGATGTTCTCAGTGAAATCAGACAGTGTGTAATCAGGAAGGAAGGGCTCAGTGAAATCAGATAGTGTGCAACCCGGGGTATATGAACCCTGTGAGAACTGACAGTGTGTAACCCGGGGAGGAAGGGCCCAGTGAAATTAGACAGTGTGTAATCCGGGAGGATGGGCCCAGTGAGATCATACAGTGTGTGACCCGGGGAGGGGAGGCTCAGTGAGATCAGACAGTGTGTAACCCGAGGAGGATAGGCGCAGTGAGATCAGAAAATATGTAACCCGGGGAGGATGGGCCCAGAGAGAACAGACAGTGTGTGAACTGGGGAGGATAGGCTCAATGAGAATAGACAGTGTGCAACGGAGGGAGAATGGGCACAGTGAGATCATACTGTGTAACCCGGGGCGGATGTTCCCAGTGGGATCAGACAGTAAGTAACCGGGGAGGATGGGCCCAGTGAGATCAGACAGCGTGTAACCTGGGAGGATGGGCCCAGTGAGATCAGACAGTAAGTAACCCGGGGAGGATGGGCCCAGTGAGATCAGACAGTGTGTAACCTGGGAGGATGGGCCCAGTGAGATCAGACAGTGTGTAACCCGGGGATGATGGGCCCAGTGAGATTAGACAATGTGTAACACGGGGAGGATAGGCCCAACGAGAACAGAAAGTGTGCAAAGGGGGGAGAATGGGCCCATGAGATCAGACAGTGTGTAACCTGGGAGGATGGGCACAGTGAGATCAGACAGTAAGTAACCCGGGGAGGATGGGCCCAGTGAGATCAGACAGTGTGTAACCCGGGGATGATGGGCCCAGTGAGATCAGACAATGTGTAACACGGGGAGGATAGGCCCAACGAGAACAGAAAGTGTGCAACGGGGGGAGAATGGGCCCATGAGATCAGACAGTGTGTAACCTGGGAGGATGGGCCCAGTGAGATCAGACAGTAAGTAACCCGGGGATGATGGGCCCAGTGAGATCAGACAATGTGTAACCCGGGGAGGATAGGCCCAATGAGAACAGAAAGTGTGCAACGGGGGGAGGATGGGCCCAGTGTGATCAGACAGTGTGTAATCCGTGGAGGATGGGCCCAGTGTGATCAGACAGTGTGTAAGCCTGGGAGGATGGGCCCAGTGAGATTAGGCAGTGTGTAATCCGGGGAGGATTGGCCCAGTGAGATCAATCAGTGTGTAACCCGGGGAGGATGGGCCTAGTGTCATCAGACAGTGTGTAACCCGAGGAGTTTGGGCCCAGTGAAATCAGAGAGTGTGTAAACCGGGGAGAATGGGCCCATGAGACCAGACAGTGTGTAACCTGGGGAGGAAGGGCCCATGAGATCAGACAGTGTGTAAACCGGGGAGGATGGGCCCAGTGAGATTAGTCTGTGTGTAATCCGGGGAGGATGGGCCCAGTGAGATCAGACAGTGTGTAACCTGGGAGGATGGGCCCAGTGAGATCAGACAGTAAGTAACCCGGGGAGGTGGGCCCAGTGAGATCAGACAGTGTGTAACCTGGGGAGCAATGACACAGTGATATCAGACAGGGTGTGAACTGGGGAGGATGGGCCCAGTGAGATCAGACAGTGTGTAACCCGGGGAGGACGGGCCCAGTGAGATCAGACAGTGTGTAACCCGGGGAGGATGTGCCCAGTGAGAACAGACAGTGTTTAACGGGGGGAGAATGAGCACATGAGATCAGACAGTGTGTAACTCGGGGAGGATGGGCCCACTGTGATCAGACAGTGTGTATCCTGGCGAGTGTAGACCCAATGACATCAGACAGAGTGTAACCCGGGGAGCAATGATCCAGTGAGATCAGACAGGGTGTGAACTGGGGAGGATGGGCGCTGTGAGATCAGGCAGTGTGTAACCCGGGGAGGATGAGTCCAGTGAGCTCAGACAGTGTGTAACCCGGGGAGGAGGAGTCCAGTGAGATCAGACAGTCTGTAACCCGGGGAGGATGGGCCCAGTGAGATCAGACAGTATTTGAACCGGGAAGGATGAGCCCAGTGAGATCAGACAGTGTGTAACCCGGAGAGGATGGTCCCAGTGTGATCAGACAGCGTGTAACCCGGGGAGGATGGGCCCACTGAGATTAGTCAGTGCGTATCCCGAGGAGTAATGACCCAGAGAGATCAGACAGTATGTGAACTGGGGAGGATGGGCCCAGTGAGATCAGACAATGTGTAACCCGGGGAGGATGGGCCCAGTGAGATCAGACAGTGTGTATCCCGAGGAGGATGTGCCCAGTGAGATCAGACAGTGTGTAACCCGGGAAGGAAGGGCCCAGTCAGAACAGGCAGTGTGTAACCCGGGGAGAATGGGCCCAGTGAGATCAGACAGTGTGTAACCCGGGGAGGAGGAGTCCAGTGAGATCAGACAATCTGTAACCCGGGGAGGATGGGTCGAGTGAGATCACACAGAGTGTGAACATTGTAGGATGGGAGCTGTGAGATCAGATAGTGTGTAACCCGGGGAGGATGGGCCCAGTGAGATTAGACAGTATGTAACTCAGGAGGAAGGGCCCACTGAGAGCAGACAGGGTTTATCCTGGGAGGAAAGGCCCAGTGAGATCAGACAGCGTGTAACCCAGGGAGAATGTGCCCAGTGAGTTCAGGCAGTGCGTAACCCGGGGAGGATGGGCCCAGTGAGATCAGACAGTGTGTAACCCTGGGAGCATGGGTCCAGTGAGATCAGACAGTTTTAACCCGGAGAGGATGGGCCCACTGAGATCAGTCAGTGCATATCCCGAGGAGGAATGTCCTAGAGGGATCAGACAGTTTGTGATCTTTGGAGGATGGGCCCAGTGAGATCAGACAGTGTGTAACCCGTGGAGGATGGGTCCAGTGAGATGAGTCAGTGTGTAACCCGGGGAAGATGGGCCCAGTGAGATCAGACAATGTGTAACCCGGGGAGGATGGGCCCAGTGAGATCAAACAGTGTGTAACCCGGGCAGGATGGGTCGAGTGAGATCACACAGAGTGTGAACATTGTAGGATGGGACCTGTGAGATCAGATAGTGTGTAACCCGGGGAGGATGGGCCCAGTGAGATCAGATGATGTGTAACGCGGGGAGGATGGGCCCAGTGAGATCAGGCAATGTGTAAACCGGGGAGGATGGGTCCAGTGAGATCACACAGTGTTTGAACATTGTAGGATGGGACCAGTGACATCAGACAATGTGTAACCTGGGGAGGATGGGCCCAGTGTGATCAGACAGTGTGTAACCCGGGGAGGATGGGCGCAGTGAGATCAGACAGTGTGTAACCATGGGAAGATGGGCCAATTGAGATCAGACAATGTGCAACCGGGGAAGGATGGGTCCAGTGATATCAGACAATGTGTAACTCGGAGAGGATGGGCCCAGTGAGATCAGACAGTGTGTAACCCGGGGAGGATGGGTCCAGTGAGATCAGACAGTGTGTAACGTGGAGAGGATGGGCCCAGTGAGATCAGACAGTGTATAACCCGTGGAGGATGGGTCCAGTGAGATCAGACAATGTGCAACCCGGGGAGGATGGGTCGAGTGAGATCACAGAGAGTGTGAACATTGTAGGATGGGACCTGTGAGAACAGATAGTGTGTAACCCGGGGAGGATGGGCCCAGTGAGATAAGACAGTGTGTAACGCCGGGAGGATGGCCCCAGTGAGATCAGATGGTGTGTAACGCGGAGAGGATGGGTCCAGTGAGATCAGACAGTGTGTAACGCGGAGAGGATGGGCCCAGTGAGATCAGACAGTGTATAACCCGGGGAGGATGGGTCCAGTGAGATCAGACAATGTGTAACCCGGGGAGGATGGGCCCAGTGAGATCAAACAGTGTGTAACCCGGGGAGGATGGGTCGAGTGAGATCACACAGAGTGTGAACATTTTAGGATGGGACCTGTGAGATCAGATAGTGTGTAACCCGGGGAGGATGGGCCCAGTGAGATAAGACAGTGTGTAACCCCGGGAGGATGGCCCCAGTGAGATCAGATGGTGTGTAACGCGGGGAGGATGGGCCCAGTGAGATCAGGCAATGTGTAAACCGGGGAGGATGGGTCCAGTGAGATCACACAGTGTTTGAACATTGTAGGATGGGACCAGTGAGATCAGACAATGTGTAACCCGGAGAGGATGGGCCCAGTGAGATCAGACAGTGTGTAACCCGGGGAGGATGGGTCCAGTGAGATCAGACAGTGTGTAACGCGGAGAGGATGGGCCCAGTGAGATCAGACAGTGTATAACCCGGGGAGGATGTGTCCAGTGAGATCAGACAATGTGTAACCCGGAGAGGATGGGCCCAGTGAGATCAGACAGTGTATAACCCGGGGAGGATGGGCCCAGTGAGATCAGACAGTGTATAACCCGGGGAGGATGGGTCCAGTGAGATCAGACAATGTGTAACCCGGGGAGGATGGGCCCAGTGAGATCAAACAGTGTGTAACCCGGGGAGGATGGGTCGAGTGAGATCACACAGAGTGTGAACATTGTAGGATGGGCCCAGTGAGATAAGACAGTGTGTAACCCCGGGAGGATGGTCCCAGTGAGATCAGATGGTGTATAACGTGGGGAGGATGGGCCCAGTGAGATCAGACAGTGTTTAACCCGGGGAGGATGGGCCCAGTGAGATCAGACAGTGTATAACCCGGGGATGATGGGTCCAGTGAGATCAGACAATGTGCAACCCGGGGAGGATGGGTCGAGTGAGATCAGACAATGTGTAACCCGGGGAGGATGGGTCCAGTGAGATCACACAGTGTTTGAACATTGTAGGATGGGACCAGTGAGATCAGACAGTGTGTAACCCAGGGAGGATGGGTCCAGTGAGATCAGACAGTGTGTAACGCGGAGAGGATGGGCCCAGTGAGATCAGACAGTGTATAACCCGGGGAGGATGGGTCCAGTGAGATCAGACAATGTGTAACCCGGAGAGGATGGGCCCAGTGAGATCAGACAGTGTATAACCCGGGGAGGATGTGTCCAGTGACATCAGACAATGTGTAACCTGGGGAGGATGGGCCCAGTGTGATCAGACAGTGTGTAACCCGGGGAGGATGGGCGCAGTGAGATCAGACAGTGTGTAACCCGGGGAAGATGGGCCAATTGAGATCAGACAATGTGCAACCGGGGAAGGATGGGTCCAGTGATATCAGACAATGTGTAACTCGGAGAGGATGGGCCCAGTGAGATCAGACAGTGTGTAACCCGGGGAGGATGGGTCCAGTGAGATCAGACAGTGTGTAACGTGGAGAGGATGGGCCCAGTGAGATCAGACAGTGTATAACCCGGGGAGGATGGGTCCAGTGAGATCAGACAATGTGCAACCCGGGGAGGATGGGTCGAGTGAGATCACACAGAGTGTGAACATTGTAGGATGGGACCTGTGAGATCAGATAGTGTGTAACCCGGGGAGGATGGGCCCAGTGAGATAAGACAGTGTGTAACGCCGGGAGGATGGCCCCAGTGAGATCAGATGGTGTGTAACGCGGAGAGGATGGGTCCAGTGAGATCAGACAGTGTGTAACGCGGAGAGGATGGGCCCAGTGAGATCAAACAGTGTGTAACCCGGGGAGGATGGGTCGAGTGAGATCACACAGAGTGTGAACATTTTAGGATGGGACCTGTGAGATCAGATAGTGTGTAACCCGGGGAGGATGGGCCCAGTGAGATAAGACAGTGTTTAACCCCGGGAGGATGGCCCCAGTGAGATCAGATGGTGTGTAACGCGGGGAGGATGGGCCCAGTGAGATCAGGCAATGATGTGTAAACCGGGGTGGATGGGTCCAGTGAGATCACACAGTGTTTGAACATTGTAGGATGGGACCAGTGAGATCAGACAGTGTGTAACCCAGGGAAGATGGGTCCAGTGAGATCAGACAGTGTGTAACGCGGAGAGGATGGGCCCAGTGAGATCAGACAGTGTATAACCCGGGGAGGATGGGTCCAGTGAGATCAGACAATGTGTAACCCGGAGAGGATGGTCCCAGTGAGATCAGACAGTGTGTAACCCGGGGAGGATGGGTCCAGTGAGATCAGACAGTGTGTAACGCGGAGAGGATGGGCCCAGTGAGATCAGACAGTGTATAACCCGGGGAGGATGTGTCCAGTGAGATCAGACAATGTGTAACCCGGAGAGGATGGGCCCAGTGAGATCAGACAGTGTGTAACGCGGAGAGGATGGGCCCAGTGAGATCAGACAGTATATAACCCGGGGAGGATGGGTCCAGTGAGATCAGACAATGTGTAACCCGGGGAGGATGGGCCCAGTGAGATCAAACAGTGTGTAACCCGTGGAGGATGGGTCGAGTGAGATCACACAGAGTTTGAACATTGTAGGATGGGACCTGTGAGATCAGATAGTGTGTAACCCGGGGAGGATGGGCCCAGTGAGATAAGACAGTGTGTAACCCCGGGAGGATGGTCCCAGTGAGATCAGATGGTGTGTAACGTGGGGAGGATGGGCCCAGTGAGATCAGACAGTGTGTAACCCGGGGAGGATGGGTCCAGTGAGATCAGACAGTGTGTAACGCGGAGAGGATGGGCCCAGTGAGATCAGACAGTGTATAACCCGGGGAGGATGGGTCCAGTGAGATCAGACAATGTGCAACCCGGGGAGGATTGGTCGAGTGAGATCACACAGAGTGTGAACATTGTAGGATGGGACCTGTGAGATCAGATAGTGTGTAACCCGGGGAGGATGGGCCCAGTGAGATAAGACAGTGTGTAACCCCGGGAGGATGGCCCCAGTGAGATCAGATGGTGTGTAACGCGGGGAGGATGGGCCCAGTGAGATCAGGCAATGTGTAAACCGGGGAGGATGGGTCCAGTGAGATCACACAGTGTTTGAACATTGTAGGATGGGACCAGTGAGATCAGACAGTGTGTAACCCAGGGAGGATGGGTCCAGTGAGATCAGACAGTGTGTAACGCGGAGAGGATGGGCCCAGTGAGATCAGACAGTGTATAACCCGGGGAGGATGGGTCCAGTGAGATCAGACAATGTGTAACCCGGAGAGGATGGGCCCAGTGAGATCAGACAGTGTGTAACCCGGGGAGGATGGGTCCAGTGAGATCAGACAGTGTGTAACGCGGAGAGGATGGGCCCAGTGAGATCAGACAGTGTATAACCCGGGGAGGATGTGTCCAGTGAGATCAGACAATGTGTAACCCGGAGAGGATGGGCCCAGTGAGATCACACAGTGTGTAACGCGGAGAGGATGGGCCCAGTGAGATCAGACAGTGTATAACCCGGGGAGGATGGGTCCAGTGAGATCAGACAATGTGTAACCCGGGGAGGATGGGCCCAGTGAGATCAAACAGTGTGTAACCCGGGGAGGATGGGTCGAGTGAGATCACACAGAGTGTGAAAATTGTAGGATGGGACCGGTGAGATCAGACAGTGTGTAACCCAGGGAGGATGGGCCCAGTGAGATAAGACAGTGTGTAACCACGGGAGGATGGTCCCAGTGAGATCAGATGGTGTGTAACGTGGGGAGGATGGGCCCAGTGAGATCAGGCAATGTGTAAACCGGGGAGGATTGGTCCAGTGAGATCACACAGTGTTTGAACATTGTAGGATGGGACCGGTGAGATCAGACAGTGTATAACCCGGGGAAGATGGGTCCAGTGAGATCAGACAATGTGTAAACCGGAGAGGATGGGCCCAGTGAGATCAGACAATGTGTAACCCGGGGAGGATGGGCCCAGTGAGATGAAACAGTGTGTAACCCGGGGAGGATGGGCCCAGTGAGATCAGACAGTGTGTAACCCGGGGAGGATGGGCCCAGTGAGATCAAACAGTGTGTAACCCGGGGAGGATGGGCCCAGTGAGATCAGACAGTGTGTAACCCGGGGAGGATGGGCCCAGTGAGATCAGACAGTGTGTAACACGGGGAGGATGGACCCAGTGAGATCAGACAGTGTTTAATCCGTGGAGCATGGGTCCAGTGAGATCAGACAGTGTGTAACCCGGGGAGGATGGGCCCAGTGTGATCAGACAGTGTGTAACCCGGGGAGGATGGGCCCAGTGACATCAGACAATGTGTAACCTGTGGAGGATGGGCCCAGTGTGATCAGACAGTGTGTAAACCGGGGAGGATGGGCGCAGTGAGATCAGACAGTGTGTAACCCGGGGAAGATGGGGCCAGTGAGATCAGACAATGTGCAACCGGGGAAGGATGGGTCCAGTGATATCAGACAATGTGTAACCCGGAGAGGATGGGCCCAGTGAGATCAGACAGTGTGTAACCCGGGAGGATGGGTCCAGTGAGATCAGACAGTGTGTAACGCGGAGAGGATGGGCCCAGTGAGATCAGACAGTGTATAACCCCGGGAGGATGGGTCCAGTGAGATCAGACAATGTGCAACCCGGGGAGGATTGGCCCATTGAGATCAGACAGTGTGTTACCGGGGAGGATGGGTCGAGTGAGATCACACAGAGTGTGAACATTGTAGGATGGGAGCTGTGAGATCAGATAGTGTGTAACCCGGGGAGGATGGGCCCAGTGAGATAAGACAGTGTGTAACCCCGGGAGGATGGCCCCAGTGAGATCAGATGATGTGTAACGCGGGGAGGATGGGTCCAGTGAGATCAGACAGTGTGTAACGCGGAGAGGATGGGCCCAGTGAGATCAGACAGTGTATAACCCGGGGAGGATGGGTCCAGTGAGATCAGACAATGTGTAACCCGGGGAGGATGGGCCCAGTGAGATCACACAGAGTGTGAACATTGTAGGATGGGACCTGTGAGATCAGATAGTGTGTAACCCGGGGAGGATGGGCCCAGTGAGATAAGACAGTGTGTAACCCCGGGAGGATGGCCCCAGTGAGATCAGATGGTGTGTAACGCGGGGAGGACGGGCCCAGTGAGATCAGGCAATGAGTAAACCGGGGAGGATGGGTCCAGTGAGATCACACAGTGTTTGAACATTGTAGGATGGGACCAGTGAGATCAGACAGTGTGTAACCCAGGGAGGATGGGTCAGTGAGATCAGACAGTGTGTAACGCGGAGAGGATGGGCCCAGTGAGATCAGACAGTGTATAACCCGGGGAGGATGGGTCCAGTGAGATCAGACAATGTGTAACCCGGGGAGGCTGGGCCCAGTGAGATCAAACAGTGTGTAACCGGGGAGGATGGGTCGAGTGAGATCACACAGAGTGTGAACATTGTAGGATGGGACCTGTGAGATCAGATAGTGTGTAACCCGGGGAGGATGGGCCCAGTGAGATAAGACAGTGTGTAACCCCGGGAGGATGGCCCCAGTGAGATCAGATGGTGTGTAACGCGGGGAGGATGGGCCCAGTGAGATCAGGCAATGTGTAAACCGGGGAGGATGGGTCCAGTGAGATCACACAGTGTTTGAACATTGTAGGATGGGACCAGTGAGATCAGACAGTGTGTAACCCAGGGAGGATGGGCCCAGTGAGATCAGATAGTGTGTAACGCGGGGAGAATGGGCCCAGTGAGATCAGGTAATGTGTAACCCGGGGAGGATGGGTCCAGTGAGATCACACAGTGTGTGAACATTGTAGGATGGGACCAGTGAGATCAGACAGTGTGTAACCCGGGGAGGATGGGCCCAGTGAGATTAGACAGTGTGTAACTCAGGGAGGAAGGGCCCACTGAGAGCAGGCACGGTTTATCATGGGAGGAAGGGCCCAGTGAGATCAGACAGCGTGTAACCCAGGGAGGATGTGCCCAGTGAGTTCAGGCAGTGCGTAACCCGGGGAGGATGGGCCCAGTGAGATCAGACAATGTGTAACCCGGGGAGGATGGGCCCAGTGAGATCAAACAGTGTGTAACCCGGGGAGGATGGGCCCAGTGAGATCAGACAGTGTGTAACCCGGGGAGCATGGTTCCAGTGAGATCAGAAAGAGTGTAACCCTGGGAGCATGGGTCCAGTGAGATCAGACAGTGTGTAACCCGGGGAGGATGGACCCAGTGAGATCAGACAGTGTGTAATCCGGGGAGCATGGGTCCAGTGAGATCAGACAGTGTGTAACCCGGGTAGGATGGGCCCACTGTGAAATGGCAGTGTTTAACTAGGGGAGAATGGGCCCATTGAGATCAGACAGTGTGTAACCCGGTGAGGATGGGCCCAGTGTGATCAGACAGTGTGTAACCCGGGGAGGATGGGCCCAGTTACATCAGACAATGTGTAACCTGGGGAGGATGGGCCCAGTGTGATCAGACAGTGTGTAACCCGGGGAGGATGGGCGCAGTGAGATCAGACACTGTGTAACCCGGGGAAGATGGGCCCAGTGAGATCAGACAATGTGCAACCGGGGAAGGATGGGTCCAGTGATATCAGACAATGTGTAACCCGGAGAGGATGGGCCCAGTGAGATCAGACAGTGTGTAACCCGGAGAGGATGGGCCCAGTGAGATCAGTCAGTGTATAACCCGGGGAGGATGGGTCCAGTGAGATCAGACAATGTGCAACCCGGGGAGGATGGGCCCATTGAGATCAGACAGTGTGTTACCGGGGAGGATGGGTCCAGTGAGATCAGACAGTGTGTAACCCGGGGAGGATGGGCCCAGTGAGATCAGACAGTGTGTAACCCGGGGAGGCTGGGCCCAGTGAGATCAGACAGTGGGTAACCCGGGGAGGATGGGCCCAGTGAGATCAGACAGTGTGTAACCCGGGGAGGATGGGCCCAGTGAGATCAGACAGTGTGTAACCCGGGGAGGATGGGCCCAGTGAGATCAGACAGTGTGTAACCCGGGGAGGATGGGCACATTGAGATCAGACAGTGTGTTACCGTGGAGGATTGGTCCAGTGAGATCAGATAATGTGCAATCCGGGGAGGTTGGGCCCAGTCAGAACAGGCAGTATGTAACCCGGGGAGGATGGGTCCAGTGAGAACAGTCAATGTGCAATCCAAGCGATGATGGGCCTTGTAAATTCAAACAGCGCCGCTTTGTCTAATGCGCTGAGAGAAAATGTTACGTTTCTCCATCAATTTCTGGGGATTCGGAGGAAGCCCAGGCGGGTTTCCCGAGGATCTGCGGAAGGGAAAAAATACTCGGCTCTGAAACTGAAGAGGCGGAGTACCCCATCAGCGATTGGTCCCACTGTTATCTCGGCAATCTGTGACACATTTTCAGAAATACAATTGGATTTCCTTTTGAAAACTGCAGAGAGAAGCACAGTATCATAAACCATAATATTCAACACGGCAGGAGCTGAGCTTTGTCTAAAATAAGCAGGGATTTTTTCACTGACAGCGGCTGGGGTTGGGAATAGCTGGGACTTAATGCAGTAATCTTTGAGGATAACTGAGTGTTACTTCGAGCAATATGATGGCGTTTGTTGGGAATTGGCGATGCTACTGTGGAGGAGAACGAGCAAAGGCAGACCAATCAGTGGGTGAGAATGGGGCCAACAGCAGCGAACAAATTAATAATAGGGCTGTGGTTGATACGTGGGGATTTACTTCACAGTCAATATTTAGATAATTACATAAACGTGCACACTACGTTCGACTTCACAACTTCAAAATTGTTCTCATTTTCTACCCTCCCATAATTAGATCTCCCGGTGAATGTCAGAGTGATTGAGGAAGGTCCACAGCTGGAAGTAAACAGGGATTGTAGACTGAGGAACAGCAGCAGTTGAACCAGCACAGGATTGTGAGAACACCAACCGGAGAGAACCCTTCCGATTCAAAGAATTTCCAGAGATCGACTGGGGAGAAAGGTAAGAGAGAGTCCCATTGACTCATAAACACTGGTCCTGGATATGATCCGGGGAGAGAGGTCAAAGAGAGTCCCATTGACTCAGATACACACTGTTCCTGGAGATGTGTTGGGGAGAAAGGTCAGAGAGAGTCTCATAGACTCAGATACACACTGGTCCTGGAGATGTGCTGGGGAGAAAGGTCACAGATTCCCATTGACTCAGATACACACTGGTCCTGGAGATGGACTGGGGAGAAAGGTCAGAGGGAGTCCCATTGACTCAGATACACACTGGTTCTGGAGATGTACTGGGGAGAAAGGTCAGAGAGAGTCCCATTGACACAGATACACAGTGGTCCTGGAGATGGACTGGGGAGAAAGATCAGAGAGAGTCCCATTGACTCAGATACTCACTGGTCCTTGAGATGGACCGGGGAGAAAGGTCATAGAGAGTCCCATTGACTCAGATACTAACTGGTCCTGTAGACAGTGCACAAATGTAACAATGTAATGCAGAAAATTATGACAATGAGATTAGGAGAGTCTGACCACCGAGCACAATTATCCAGCATGAGGCCGTGCAATGAAATGTGAAGTGAGGCCAGTTTCTGTCTCTAAACACACAGTCACAGCGAATCTTGTGTGTTTTTAGAGTAAAGGGGTTTGATCTAAGAGGTGACTAAAATCTGAGGCAGAGCCCAGCAGATGGCAACGTGTCTGTTTATTAGGCGGGGCTGAATTCACACCGACAACATCAGATATCAATGTTAAAATGCCTCAGATCTGGTGACAAATCAAATGGAAAAATTGAACTGAAAACATTATAGTCAATTCACTGATCACAATGAAAACACAATCTGAAAGATCAGCCCAGCGTATCCCAGACATAATAAACTATACATTCACAAACAATCATAATTAGAACGAAATATATTTCTAACTACAAACATTGATCATTTGTGATTTATTGATCACTAAAAATATTAGAATTTTAATATAACAACATGGAGAATTGCAATATATTGATTGACGTCCTATTTGACGCTGAGATGAGCTTGGAACCCCATAATCGCTTCATCGCCAAGTGTGCCTGCTTCCACCACCATAAAAATCACCGGCTTCTGCCTCAGTCTCTGCTCATCTGCTGCTGGAACCCTCATTCATGCCTTTGTTACCTCTGAACTCTAATATACCAAAGCTCTCTGGCCGGCGTCTCCTCATGCACCCTCTGTAATCACGAGCTCATCCAAAGCTCGGCTGCCCATATCCTAACTGGCACCAATTCCTGTTCACTCATCACCCCTGTGGTCGGAATGGATGTAAACCCACTGATTCCAGGTTCAATCTGGCGGCTGGAACTGCTACAGATGTGCGGGGTTCGGGCGCTGCACAGCCGGGGCCGCCCTCCCGTGTAGACTGAGGCTAATGATTGGATTTATGTTGTTGTTTGAACAACCTTCCGTTCTTCATTGTTAACGAATTAAGTCTTAACGTTATAAACACTTTGTTTCTTTCTACTTTAACATAATAAAAACAATCTAAAAGCTGAGTATAATTTCATATTATAACACAATTTACGTGGACTTTTGTCAGCAGATTTGAGCGTAGGCATGTGCTCCTCCTTTTACATTTCTTTCTTCTAAAACTTAACACAAAAACTTATTTTTATGCACTGTTTCTCTTTATCGAACTGGCAATGCCCTTGCCTGGTCATTGCAACGTCCATCAGCCGATGCTTACGCACACACGTTTACATTTCGCTACAACATATGTATATCAACATCCCTTCACGTAGGTTGCAATGTCCTTGTTGACATTCCTAATTGGAGGGATCCCAGTTTTAGTCTAAGGGCCTGAAACTGGTCGCTTGAACAAGCTGACTGTTGCTCAGTGAAATCCGAATTTCTCTCTCTCTCTCTCTCTCTATCTGTCTCAATCTCGTTCGGTCTCAATGAGGCCAACCACTATTGTTTTTGCTCTCTATTGAATGAGCTAAAATGAACACTTTCCAGTAGGCCAATTAGCCGAATTCCATGCACCAACACAGGCGAATCTTGTCCACTGACGACACAAATCCGTAAATTGCAGGAGCGCTGCCCAAGGTTATTGAACAGAAAACCCTGGGCAAAGGGTCCCCTATTCTCCTGTGTCCGCGGGCAAGGCTCCCCGCCAGCAGCACCAAATCTGAAATAAACGACCTCCATGGTCTCCATAATATTGATATTATACTGCGTGATATGGCAGTACCAGAAATTGCTACCGAATTAAACTACATTTAATATCAAATTGTTAAAATAAGTAAACTGACAGGTCTCAACAAGAATCTGGGTGAAACTTTTCAAAGATATGCCCCATCATAACATCTGTTTCTCGATTTAACAATTTAAGTTGAATTCAATGGATATTAATTAAACATAAAACGGTGATAAAATTATCACCAAACGTTATTAATTTTCAATCAGAAATTGCAACTTAATTCAAATGAATAATGTTGTGTGTTGTGTCGGAATAGTGGTAGTGATCATAATTCAGTTTGAATTGAATAGTTATGCAAAAGGATAAAGACAGACCACAAATACAAATTGGGGAAAGGCAAATTTTACTGAGCTGAGATGTGAGTTCGCAAAAGTCGACCGAAACTGCTACATAAATTAAATCATTGTGAGATCAGTGGAGGCATTCAAGGAAGAGGGTTCAGGGCAAATATATTCCCACAAAGAAAAAGGATGTGACTCCCAAATCTAGGGTCCCCTGGATGTCAAGAGGCTTACAAGGTATGATCATACAAGAAATGGAAGTTATTGTCAGATACCGAGAGCTAAATACTGCAGAAAGCCTGGAGGAGTGTAGAAAGTGCAGAGGTGAAATCGAAAAGGAAATTAGGACAACAAAAAGAGGGCACGGAAAAATATTGGCAAGTACAACCAATGGAAACATAAGATACTTTATAAATACATAAAGAGCAAGAGGATAACTAAGGAAAGAGTAAGGCCTGTTAGACACCAAAAAGGTAACCTGTGTGTGGAGGTGGAAGACGGAGGCATGGTTCTTAATGAATAAACTACACGTGTCTTCTCAAAAGATGGGGATGAAGCAGACATTGTTTTTAAGGAGATGGAGTTTGAAATATTAGATGAAATAAACATAGTGAGAGAGGAAATATTAAAGTAGATAAATCGCCAAACCCGGATGAAATCTATTCCAGGCTGTTAAGAGAATCAAGGGAAGAAATATCGGAGGCACTGACGATTATTTTCCATTCCTCTCTGGCTACAGGAGAACTTGAGGACTGCTAATGGGATACCGTTGTTTAAAAAGGGAGAATTGGATAGATCAAGCCTTAACTCGGTGGTGGGCATTTTTGAGGGGCAGTATTAGTAGTTACTTGGAAAGACACGGATTCATCAAGCACAGTCAGCATGGATTTGTTAAGAGAAGGTCGTGTCTGACTAGCTTGATTGAATTTTTTGAGGAGGTAAAAAGGAGGGTTGATGAGGGTCGTGCGATGGATGTAATCTACATAGATATTAGAAAGGCTTTTGACAAGGTCCCACATGGCAGACTGGTCAGAAAAGTAGAAGCCCATTGGATCCAAGGGAAAGTGACAAGTTGGACCTAAAAGTGCCTACTTGGCAGGAAGCAAAAGGTAATGGCCGATGGTTGTTTTTGTGACTTGAAAGCTGCTCTCAGTGCGGTGCTGCAGGGATCAGTAATAGCTCCTTTCCTTTTTGTGGTATATATCAAGGATTTAGTTTTCAATGTATGGGGCATGATTGAGAAGTTTGCAGATGCTACGGAAATTGGCCATGTAGTTGATAGTGAAAAATAAATCTGAACACTGCAGGAAGGTATCAACTGACTGATCAGATGGGCAGATAAGTGGCAAATTGAATTTAGTTCGGAGAAGCGTGAGGTAATGTTTTTGGGTATGGCTAACAAGGCAAGGAAATTCACAATAAGTGGTAGGATTCCGAGAATTGTAGAGGAAAAGAGGGACCTTGGAGTGCATGTACACGGATCCATGATGGTACCTGGACAGGTAAATACATTGGTTACAAGGCATTCGTGATACTTTCCTTTATTAGCCAAAGCATAGAATATAAGAGCAGGAAGCTTATGCTAGAACTGTATAAAGCACTAGTTAGGCCACAGCTAGAGTACTGTGTACAGTTCTGGTCACCACATAACAGGACAAATGTGATTGCACTAGTGCAGGTACAGATTCTATGATTTTACATTTTCTCGGTGGTCATCTGATCCAGATCCCTGCCTCGAACAAGTGTTTCATTGTATTAAACTGACAGTGGTGTTTGTGCCGATACTTTCTAGATTCATTCCCGTGCTCTTTCTACACAATCAATTGATTATCGAGTGGACCTGCTTTTAGCAGGAAATACAAACACGATGTTTCAGCACTTTAAGCACTAATTGGAATTTTAAGAAATGCCTTGTTTATTCAAATTTTCTAAAATTTCGGATGTGTAAGGTAACTACCAGATGATTTGACATGGAATTCAGCATTTTACCAGCAATTAATGGACACTGTTGACAGTTACAAATTTCGGTGGTTTAAGACAGTCAGATTTTCAGAAAAGGTAGGGTCTATTTCCAGTATTGTGAGTATGTTAACGATGTGCTTTGTAGATGTGGCGCAGCTTAATGTTCTTTGCAGTTGGAACTGACGGTGGATTCAGTAACTCCGCAGTGTCAGGTCTGGTGGTTTAAAAGAAAAACATCCGTTACTGGAATTGCAGCTCCATGGTTAGAAAAACTGTCTGAATGTTCAGGGTTAATCTTTCTCTGAACTAAACGCACAACAGATGATGTTCCTTTTGTTATTTCCGTTTCCAGTTATTGTCGGTGAGTGATTTCCTCTATTGCCAGGGTAACAATCTCTCAGATATCAGAAGAAGAGGCATTGGCTCCAATTTATATCCGAAAGACCGTGAAACATTCAGTGTAAACTCCTGTCTGTGTAGTCGGCAGTCCAGCAGTAGAAGCATCGTCTGGATACCTGGATTATTTTAAATACAATAGCTATATCAGTAAAATAAGACTATAAAACAGTTGCAAAAGCAAAATACTGCGGATGATATAATTAGGAAAAAAAAACAGAAGTGCTGGAAATACTCAGCAGTTCAGGCAACGTTTCAGGTTGCTGAGTTCTGACGAAAGGTTATCGACATGAAATGTTAATTCTGTTTCTCTCTCCACAGTTGCTGCCTGACCTGCTGAGTAATTTCAGCAATTTCTGTTTATATTTTATAAAGCTGTTAATTCTGAAAGTTAGTTTATATAGTTACATATCATTCTTAAGACTTCCTCTTGCCATGGATTTATAACATTTTTCTTGCATTGATAAAGCCTGTTTCAATACCCTTTTAATATAGAATATTATTGCACGTGTTATTCAGCACTCCCACCACTGGGAGGGGGAGTCTACAGTCAACATTCGCACATATTCCCCTGTCATTCAGACCTCTTCCTACAAATGTAGTGAAATGTTATTCTAGTTCATCTGTCCTCGGATGACAAGGTTATCGTGATTCACTATTAATAAATTAAGGGTTATTTGTAAAACACACTACCTGTAAATTTGACACTTATTGTTGGCCAACAGATTTCCTCTCACATTCACTTCCTGTTACATATCTGACATCAACATTCTATGATGTGGAGATGCCGGTGTTGGACTGGGGTGGACAAATGTGAGAAGTCGCACAACACCAGGTTATAGTCCAACAGTTTTATTTGAAATCACAAGCTTTCGGAGCGACTTCACCTGACGAAGGAGCAGCGCTCCGAAAGCTTCTGATTTCAAATAAAGCTGTTGGACTATACATAGCTACATAGATACATAGAAGATAGGAGCAGGAGTAGGCCATCCGGCCCTTCGAGCCTGCTCCGCCATTTAATGAGATCATGGCTGATCCTCCAATTCAGTATCCCGTCCCCGCCTTCTCTCCGTAACCCTTAACCCCTTTTGCCTGTAGAAATATATCTAATTCCCTCTTAAATATATTTAATGAGCTGGTGTACACTGCCCTCTGTGGCAATGAGTTCCACAGGTTCACCACCCTCTGAGTGAAGAAATTCCCCCTCATTTCTGTCCTAAATGGTTTAGCCCTTATCCTTAAATTATGTCCTCTAGTTCTGTTCTCACCCGCCAAGGGAAACATTCCTTCTGCATCTAGTCTGTCTAGACCTGTCAGAATTTTATACACTTCTATGAGGTCCCCTCTCAATCTTCTAAACTCCAGTGTGTACATCCCTAAACTACATAGTCTCTCCTCATAGGTCAATCCCGCCATTCCTGGTATCAGCCTGGTGAATCGCCGCTGCACCCCCTCCATGGCAAGAACATCTTTCCTCAGATGAGGCGACCAAAACTGTACACAATACTCGAGGTGTGGTCTCACCAGTGCCCTGTACAGCTGCAGCAAGGTATCCCTGTTCCTGTATTCCAACCCTTTTGCTATGAAGGCCAGCATACCGTTTGCCTTCTTGACCGCCTGTTGCACCTGCATGCTCGCCTTCAGTGACTGGTGTACAAGAACACCCAGGTCTCTCTGTACTTCCCCCTCTCCCAATTTATTGCCATTTAAATAATAATTTGCCCTCCCGTTCCTGCACCCAAGGTGGATAACTTCGCACTTGTCCACATTATAGTGCATCTGCCATTTATCCGCCCAATCACCCAGTCTGTCCAAATCGCTCTGGAGCTTCCTGGTCTCCTCCTCTGAGCCCAACCCCCCCTCTAGTTTAGTGTCGTCTGCAAATTTGGAAATGCTGCATCCGACTCCCTGATCCAGGTCATTAATGTAAATTGTGAACAGCTGGGGACCCAGGACAGATCCCTGCGGTACCCCACTTGTTACTGCCTGCCATTCAGAAAATGAGCCGTTTATTCCAACTCTCTGTTTTCTATCTGACAGCCAGTTCTCTATCCACGTCAATACTTTCCCCTTTATCCCATGAGCTTCAATTTTCCATGCTAATCTTTTATGTGGGACCTTGTCGAAGGCCTTTTGGAAGTCCAGGTACACCACATCTACTGGCTCTCCCCCATCTATTTTACCAGTTACTCCCTCAAAAAATTCCAATAGATTAGTCAAGCACGATTTACCCTTTGTAAATCCATGTTGACTCTGTCCTATCCTGTCCCCATTTGCTAAGTGCTCCGCTATTTCATCCTTAATGATGGACTCCAGCATTTTGCCCACAACTGATGTAAAGCTTACAGGTCTGTAATTACCTGCTTTTTCCCTACCCCCCTTTTTGAATAGTGGGGTAACGTTAGCTACCCTCCAATCCATGGGCACTGTTCCCGAGTCTAATGAATTCTGAAAAATCATACTTAGTGCATCCGCTATCTCTAGGGCCACCTCCTTCAGTACCCTAGGATGCATGTTATCAGGCCCTGGGGATTTGTCCGCCTTCAATCCCTTTAGCTTCCTTAACACCATATCCTTAGAGATATTGAGTTGCGTCAGTTCCTCCTTTGCCAATGTCCCTATTTTTCCCGATATCCCAGGGAGGTTTTTTGTGTCTTCCTTCGTAAAGACTGACCCAAAGTATGCCTTTAGTTGGTCTGCCATTTCCTTATTTCCCGTTATATATTCCCCCGTATCTGACTGCAATGGACCAACTTTGGTTTTCACCAGTCTTTTCCTCTTGATATACTTATAAAAGCTTTTGGAGTTAGTTTTTATATTTTCCGCCAGCTTGCTTTCGTAAGCTATTTTGCCCCTCTTGATTAAGCCCTTTGTCCTCCTTTGCTCTATCTTAAACTGTTCCCAATCTTCCGCTCTGGCGCTTTTTTTGGCTAATTTATACGCCCTATCTTTGGATTTTATGCTGTCTCTAATTTCCCCTGTTATCCACGGTTGAGTCACCTTTTTAGATTTCCTTTTATGCCAGATTGGTATAAACAATTTTTGCAATTTTGTCATTCTATCTTTAAATGCTTGCCATTGTTTATCTACCTCCAGTCCTCCCAGGAACGTTGTCCAATCAGACCTACTCAGTTCCCGTCTAATGGCATCATAATTCCCCTTGTTTAAATTCAGGACCTTAGTCTCTGAGTCAATTTCTTCGCTCTCCATTTCGAGTGAGAAATCGATCATGTTATGATCGCTCTGACCCAAGGGTCCCCGTACAACAAGATTACTAATTAGTCCCTTCTCATTGCACAGTACCCAGTCCAATATAGCCTGTTCCCGAGTTGGTTCCTCGACATATTGATCCAGATAACCATCCCTTAAACACTCAAGGAATTCCTCCTCCTCATTATTTTTACTGATTAGGCTAGTCCAATCTATATGTAAGTTAAAGTCACCTATGATGACAGCTGTGCTCTTATTGCACGCTTCTCTAATTTCCCTCGTGATGCCCTCCCCAACCTCTATTTTACTATTTGGAGGCCTATATACCACTCCTATTAATGTTTTTCGCCCCTCGCTATTTCTTAGCTCCACCCATATAGATTCTGTATTAACTGAGTTAATATCCTTCCTTTCAATTGCATTTATCCCCTCTTTTACCAGCAATGCTACCCCTCCTCCCTTTCTTTTTTGTCGATCCTTCCTAAATACTGAATACCCCTGTATGTTAAGCTCCCAGCCCTGCTCACCCTGCAACCATGTTTCCATAATCCCAATTAGATCATAATTATTAACCTCTATTTCCACAGCTAATTCATCTACCTTGTTCCTGATGCTTCTCGCATTAAGGTATAAAACCGGCAGGCTTTTTTTATGCTCACATTTTTTATGAATTAGTTTGGCCCTTTGTTTTTTGTTCCTCACCCTTTTACCATTTATTTCTGTCTGCCTTTCACTTTCCTCTATTTCACTACATAGGTTTCTAGCCCCCTGCCATACTAGTTTAAATGCTCCCGAACTGCTTTATCAAAAATTACCCCGAGAACATCAGTTCCATCTTTGCACAGGTGTAGACCGTCCCTTTTGTATAGGTCACACCTACCACAAAACTGGTTCCAATGTCTCAAAACCTGGTGTTGTGCGAGTTCTCACATTTATCAACATTCTAGTGCAACCTCTCCCTCGTCGGTAATAAGGTCCTGACGAATTGAATAACTAGGGCATTAGATAGGGCTTCAAGCTAATGAAGGAGGCGGGGTGGGAGAATTCAGGAAAAGATACATTGCAAAGCAGTAAGAGAAATGTGAAGGCTGTAGAGAAGATGTAGCGAATTGGGTACAAAATAAGCAGAGTGGATCAGGAAGGGACAGGGAGTTTAACAAAAATATTGGGCATCAGTGACAAAGGTGACATCAGGGAAATTAGAAAAAAGTCCAAGCTAAAGGCAGTATATCTGAATGAGAGAAGCATTCACAACAAAATAGAAGAATTAAAAGCACAGATAGAAATACATGGATTTGATCTAATAGTATTACGAAAACGTGGATGCAGAATAACCAAGGTTGGGAACTACATATTCCAGTATACTTGAATTTTAGAAGAGGCAGGCAAAATGGAAATGTGCGCAGCCCCGATAATAAAGGATTGGATAAAGACAGTAGAGTTAAAGGATGTTAGCTGGGAAAATTAAGGTGTAGAATCACTTTTGGTGGAGCTAAGAAACAGCAAGGGACAATAAACACCGGTGTTCTTAATTTATAGCCCTCATAACAGTAGTTGTAATGTCGGTTACAATATAAATCAGTAAATTAGAGGTACTTTTAAAAAGGATTATGATTGGGGACTTAAATTTTCATATAGGCTGGAAAAAAAGCATTTGCAGCAATAGTGCGGAAAACGGATTCAAGATAGTTTTCCAGATCAGTATGTGGAAGAACCAACTAGGGAACAGGCTATTTTAGAAATGGTATTGTGCAATAAGACAGGGTTAATTAATAACCATGTATTTAAGGAACCTCAGGGGAAGAGTGATCACAATATGATAGCATTTTAAATTGACTTTGAGAATGGTTTAATTAAGCCCGAAATATGATCTTAATACTGAATGAAGCGAACTACGTAGGGCTGAGGTAGATTAGGTATTGAAATTAAAGGATATAATATTACATCACCAATGGCAAACATGTGAAGAAACAATTCATAATTCACAAATAATATACTTTACCTTAAGATAAAAAAACATTAGAACATTGAGACCTGCCATGTTTAACAGTGCGGTTAAAATAGTATTAGATTAAAGGAAGAGGCTTATAATGTTGCCAAAAATTATAGTAAGCCTGAGGATTGGGAAGATTTAGAATTCAGCAAAGTTGGACCAAGAAATTGAAAAATAAGGGGTAAAGAGAATATGAGAGTAAACTAGGAAACGACTTTAAACAGATTGTAAAAACTTCTATAGGAATATAAAAAGGAAGAGATTAGCGAAAGTAAACGTGGTCCCTTACAGGCAGAGACAAGATAAATGATAATGGTGAATAAGGAAATGGTCGAGACATTAAACAAATACTTTGTATCTGTCTTTAAGTAAAAATACCAATAAAACATTCCAGAACCATTGGAGATCCAAGGGTCTACTAAAAATGAGGAACTTAAAGGAATTAGTATGATTAAAGAAATAGAACTGAATAAATTAATGGGACTAAAAGCAGACAAATCCGCAGGACCAGATGGCCTACATCCACGGGTTCTAAATAAAAACGTGGCTGCTGTGATAGTGGGTGCATTGGTTTTGATATTCCTGAGTCCTCCAGATTCAGGAACGGACCCGGCGGATAGGAAGGTAGCAAATGTAACCGACTATTAAAGAAAGGAGGGAGAGCGAATACAGGGAACTATAGACCAGTTAGCCTAACATCGGCAATAGGGAAATGCTGGAATATATTATTGGAGACGTGGTAACATGTCACTTAGAAAATCAGAATATGATTGAGAAGAGCCAACAAGAAATTATGAAAGGAGAAGTCGTGTTTGACAAATCTGTTAGAGGTTTTTTGAGGTTTTAACTAGCAGGGAAGATAAGGGAAACCAGTGGATGTTGTGTATTTGGATTTTCAAAAAGCATTCGTTCAGGTGACACAAAAGTTCTTGTTACAAAGCAGGAGGACTCATGGGATTGGGGTTAATATATTAGCATGAATAGAGCATTGGTTGACGGCCAGAAAACAGAGAGTAGGAATAAACGGGTCATTTTCGGTTTATCAGGCTGTAACTAGTGGGGTGCTGCAAGAATCAGAGCTTGGTCCTCAGCTGTTCTCAATCTATTTTAATCAATTAGATTAGGGGACCGAGAACAATTTATCCAAGTTTAACATTAAAGAGCTACGTGGGAAAGTAAGTTGTCAGGAGAACGCAAAGAGGCTGCAAAGGGATACAGACAGGATAATTGAGTAGGCAAGAACATGGCAGATGGATGTGAAGAAATGTGATGTTTTCTGCTTTGTTAGTAAAAACAGAAAAGCAGATTAATTTTTAAAAGGAGAGAGATTGAAAATGTTGGTATTCAGAGGGGCCTGGATGCACGGATGACAGAAAATTATCATGCAGTTACAGAAAGCAAAGCAGGCAGCAATTAGTATGTTAGTCTTTATTGCAATTCGATGAGCGTATAAGGGTAAAAGAGTCTCACTGCAATTAATAGGACCTTGGCGAGACCACACCTGCAGGACTGTGTACAGCTTTGATCTCCTTATCAAAGGAAGGATAAACGTGCCTTAGATGGAGTTCAACGAAGGTTCACGAGACTGATTGCTCGATTGGGTTGTCCTATGAGCTGAGATCGAGTAGACTCGGCCTATATTAACTGGAATTTAGAAGAATAAGAAGTGATCTCATTCAAACGTTTAAAATTCCTCAGTGACTTGACAGGATAGATGATGCGGGGATATTTCCCCTGCCTAGGCAGTCTAGAACTATGGGTCACAGTCTCAGAATAAGTGGTCGGCCATTTAGAATTGAGATGAGAAGAAATTTCTTCACTCAAAGGATTGTGAATTTTTGGAATTCTCTACCTCAGAGGGCTGTGGATATTTTGTTTCGTTAATGGGACTTGGGCGTCGCTGGCAAGGCCAGCATTCATTGTCCATCCCTAATTTCCCTTGAGAAGGTGATGGTGAGCTGCCTTCTTGAAACGCTGCAGTCCGTGTGGTGAAGTTACTTCCACAGTACTGTTAAGTAGGGAATTCCATGTTTTTGACCCAGCGATGATGAAGGAAAGGCGATATACTTCTACATTAGGATCGGTGTGACCTGTAGGGGAACTTCGAGGTGGTGGTGCTCCATTGAAGGTCAAGGGGCCGTGGTTAAACTCTAGCTTGTTGGAGATAGCCATTGCCTGGAACTTGTATGGCGCATAAGTTACTGCCCTTGTCCTTCTAGGTGGAAGAGGTCGCGGGTTTGGGAGGTGCTGCCAAAGAAGCCTTGGCGAGTTGCTGCAGTGCATCTTGTAGATGGTACACACTGCCGCCACGGTACGCCGCTGGTTGAGGGCGTGAATGTTTAAGGTGGTTAATGCGATGCTAATCAAGCGGGCTGCTTTGTCTTGAATGATGTCGAGCTTCTTGAGTGTGGTTGGAGATGCGCTCCTCCAGGCAAGTAGAGAATATTCCATCACACTCCAGAAGTGATCATAGTAGATGATGGAAAGGGTTTTGGGAGTCAGGAGGTGAGTCACTCGCCGAAGAATACTCAGCCTCTGATCTGCTGTTGTAGATATATTATTTATGTGGCTAATCCAATTAAGTTTCTGTTCAATGGTGAACCTGAGGATATTGTTGGTGGGGGAATGCGGCGATGGTAATGCCATTGAAGGTCAAGAGATAGTGGTTAAACTCTAGCTTGTTGGAGATAGCCATTGCCTGGAACTTGTGTGGCGCAAAAGTTACTTGCCACTTATCAGCCCATGCCTGAATGTCCTCCAGGTCTTATTGCATGCGGGCATGGACTGCATCATTATCTGAGGAGTTGCGAATGGAACTGAATACTGTGCAATCATCAGCGAATATCCCCATTTCTGACCTTACGATGGAGCGAAAATCATTGATGAAGCAGCTGAAAAAGTTTGAGCCTAGGTCACTGCCCTGAGGAACTCCTGCAGCGATGTCCTGGGGCTGAGATGATTGTCCTCCAACCACCACAACCATCTTCCTTTTTGCTAGGTATGACTCCAGCCAGTGAAGATTCCCCGACTCCATCCATTGACTTCAACTTTGCCAGGGCTCCTTGATTCCAAACTCCGTCAAATGCTGCCATATGTCAAAGGCAGTCACTATCACCTCACCTCTGGAATTCAGCTCTTTTTCCATGTTTGGACCAAGGCTTTAATTAGTTATGGCCTTGAGTTATCCGGGCGGATCCCAAACTGAGTAACTTCTCTGGATTACTAGACCATGCCTCTGGATTACAAGTGCAGTAACATTATCACTATGGTATAGTGCCCGTACGTATCTGCTTTGCATTCCTTTCCATTTCCTCTTTCTTTCAGGGTGGGAGGTCATGTATGGTGTGACATCAGGATCTAACAGAGCCTTCCCCAGGGGCAGGAGTTGCGGGGGAAATTTCGTGATGAGCAAAACATAGAAAAGAGAAACATAGAAGTTACTACACGGCATAGGCCATTTGGCCCAACTAGTCCCGATCGTCGTTTAATCTCCACACGTGCAAATAGTTCGAATCACATTTACCCGCCCTGTGGCCAGATCTTTTTTTCCATCTAATCTAATGTTGGCATAGTTCTTGCCTCAAACACCATCACTGGGAGTCTAGAATGAATTCCACTCGCTGTGTGAAGAGGTTTCACCTGCCCTGTGTTCTAAACCTCCTACATTTAGTCTTTTATCTGTGGCCCATCGTTCTTGATCCTTTTTCTAATTGGAGATAGTTTGCTTCTCTCAACCATGTCCCACCCTTTCATAGTTTTAGACTTTTCCATAATATCGTGCTTTAATCTGCTTTATTCTAACGAAGCAGTGTGCATTTTTACAAGTTTTTTCGTATTTGTAGTTTCTGATATTATCCTCGTGATCAGCGTTGTATCTTGTCTGAAGCTTCAATATCCTGCCGATAGTGTGCATCCCAATACTGCACGCAGTACTCTGACTGAGCTGTTATTTTGGTTTTATATAAGATCATGCATTAGCTCTTGGCTTTGATATTATACACCACATGTGCAAACCTATTCACATTCCTTCGTCCAATTACATTTTTCCTTGCCCTACTACATTTCTACCATCTCTAGCACTAACCCTTCGCCACACTACATCTTCAAGCCTTCTTTCCATCTCCTAACTCCCATCGTTACGCCTACTCCTTCCTCTTTGAACTGCCTGCACGTTCCCCCTGCTCTGGTGTTAATCTCCTAACCGTCAGCCATCAATACACTCCACCATTCACAAACGTTTAACCCATGAGACGGTGGCAAGAAGCCAGTAGTCCAATCAATCCCAACCTGCTTTCGTCATTCAGTTCCTCTCCTACACTCCATTCCGATCTGCTTCCCTCAAGGATGGTTTTTGGATTTCAAAATTAAAATTATTGTTGAAAAAAATCAAAAAATGATGAAACAACTGTCTACCTGCCTCTCTTGATCACCCTATCTGATCCCAGTCATTCTCCATTTCTCTCTCTTTCTCTTTGGCACTCTCTTCATCTTCAAATACTTAATAAAATTCATAGAATCATTGGAACAGGTATAGGCAATTCAGCCCTCAAGCCTGCTCTAATATTCAATTCGATCATCAATGGTATGTACTGCAAATCCATTTAATCACTTTTGCTCCATATCTGTTGATAACCTTACTCAACCAAAATATATCGGTCTCAATCTTGAAAGCTCTAATTCACCCCCTAAATGTCTACCTTTTGGATAAGAGAGAGTTCCAGATTACCACTTAACTTTGTGTGAAAAAGTATTGCATGAATTTACTACCGTACATCCTAACTCTAATTTTAAGGTTATGTTAATTTTTCTCACACAAGGGGAAATATTTCTATCTATCTACCTTATTTAATTCCATGAACATTATAAACATCTCGATCAGGTCACCACTCAGCCATCCAAACTCAAGAGATACAAACCTAGTCTACAACAACAACAACAACTACTTGTATTTATATAGCACCTTTAACGTAGTAAAACATCACAAAGCGCTGCACAGGAGTATTATAAGACAAAAACATTGACACCGAGCCACATAAGGAGAAAGTATGTCAGGTGACCAAAAGCTTGTCAAAGGGATAGGATTTAAGGAGCGTCGTAAAGGAGGAAAGAGAGGAGGATAGGCGGAGAGGTTTAGGCAGGGAATTCCAGAGCTTAGTGCCCAGGCAACAGAAGGCACAGCCTTGATTCCCCTCGAGTCCAAAAATCTATCTATCTCAGCCTTCAATATACTCAAAGATTCAGCATGTACAGCCCTCAGTGAGAGAGAATACCAGAGATTCCCAACCCTCTGAGTGAAGAAATTCCTCCTCATCGCAGTCTTAAATGGCCTGCTCCTTATCCTGAGACTATGCCCCCTAATTTTAGACACTCCAGCCAGGGGAAACAACCTCTCAGCATCGAACCTGTCAATCCCATTCAGAATCTTGTATGTTTCAATGAGATTACCTCTCATTATTCTAAACTCCAGAAAGTATAGGCCCATTCTACAAAATCTCTCATCCCAGGAATCAATCTCGTGAAACTTTGTTGCACCGTCTCCAAGGCAAGAGTATCCTTCCTTAGATAAGGAGACCAAAACTGTGCACAATACTCCAGGTTTGGTCTCATCAAGGCCCTGTACAATTATTGCAAGACGTCTTTACCCTTATACTCCAACCACCTTGCAATAAAGGCCAATATGCCATTTGCTTTCCTTATTGCTTGCTGTACCTGCATGCTAGCTTTGTGTTTCTTGCACAAGGATACCCAAATCTCTCTGAACACCAACATTTGAAAGTTTCTCACCATTTAAAACATATTCTATTTTTCTATTCTTCCTACCAAAGTGAATAAACTCACATTTCCCTACAGTGTATCAGAATCCTGCCTGGTTTATTTGGGGTTTAACAGTATATTTGGATCCTGCCAGGTGTGTATGTGGTTTCACAGTGTATCAGGATCCTGCCAAGTGTGTATGAGGTTTCACAGTGTACCAGGATCCTGCCAGGTGTGTGTGGGGTGTCACAGTGGATCAGGATCCTGCCAGATGTGTATGGGGTTTGACAGTGTATCAGGATCCTGTCAGGTGTGTTTAGCGTCTCACAGTGCATCATGATCCGTCCAGGTGTACATATGGATTCATTGCATATCAGGATTTTGTCAGGTGTGCTTGGGGTTTCGCAAGTGCAACAATTGTTCAGATTTACTGACAAGCTGCTTGTCAATACCAACCTTATTACTGTGTTCGGGAATATTCTGCTTGGAAATATGGAACGAGTGATCATTGATGAATTAAATGATCCTTCACTCGGTTTTACACAGTCTGGTAGTATTGCATTATTTTTAATCACAGATTTGTGTTGAATATTTTAGATTTTGAGTTTTATTGTAAATTCTGGTATTTTAAGAACATGATATTTATCCGCATTTACAATATATATAGCTGAGTGTGATTCCTCTGGTCTTTATGGAATGTGACATTATCCTGGTTGGTGTTTCTGACTAATGAGCACTGTAGGAGGTGAGGACATTTACCGCTAATAGTTACGTAATGTATAATGTCATGAATCATTTAACTTTATATAGTGAGGTGATGCACAACATTTATGTTTGAAATCTCTCGGGCCTGATAATTTCAAGAATGACCATACATATACAAGTGTTAGATTGATTGCTGTTTTACAGTCGTAATACTCCACTTATGCGTGTGTCTCGCTGTGTGTGCCCACGCACGTTATTTTTAATTCGTTTATGGGATGTGGGCGTCGCTGGCATGGCCAGCATTCATTGCCCATCCCTAATTATCCTTGAGAAGGAGGTGGTGAGCCGCCTTCTTGAACCGCTGCAGTCCGTGCATTCAAAAAAAATCGCAGTTAGCGTCGTTTCCTTTCCCCACTGGGGAAATGTAAAAGTGATTCAGTCTCGGCTCAGTAATTTCTCCAAAATCTAATTCAAGTTATTTTCCGGCTTTAATTTATAACCAAGTTTCAGAACTTGTAAAATTCAATTATTTGCTGCTTAAGTCAGGCTGTCACTATTATAATAAACACGCAACAGCACCAACTTGCATTTCCGCCACATTAATGACATTAGTTACACAAGATTAATTTCAACATTTACATTTTAAATACAGATTAATGATTATTTCTACCTGTTGTTAATTTGAGTGGTTGATTATATAAAGTCGAGTGATCAGGATACTCCTCTCTGTGTGAAAGGTGATTTCTGCCCTGTGGTCAGTTTCGAACTAATACATTCCTGACGTTTGTTTCTCTCCACAGTGAGCGGCCTCTGTTGTTTACACAGCAGGTTTGACAATAACCGCCTCATTAACGTGAATTTATTTCACCAAAAACACTAATCTCGGCTCGATTTCTCCTCCTAATTCGCATCCGTTTCTAACTGATTTAATCGGATATCGTCGCGTTAACAGTGATTAATTTTTAGAATTAGTCGGGAACAAGTTTTATCTCCGAAGTTGCTCCGATCCAGAGGCTGGATCGCGTTCAGTCCGGCCTCAGGGAACCAGAGGTTGATTTTCCAGATGCTCGGCACAGAACGATAATCGGTCAGTGCCAATGAGTTAACCCTTTACGGAGCTGAACTGTGTGTTCGGTCTGAACTGCGGGCCCCGCCGTTGTCAGTTAAATTAAATAGTATTGGGCACAAACGGTTCAGTGAGTGAAAACATCGCGCGTTACTGTAAACAATAAAAGCATAAGGAATGAGAATCGATCACATTCGCACCCCTGTCTGACTGAACTGTGAATTCTGAAATAGGGAGGAGGCGCCGCTGAACCAAAATGGGGCAAATCCCCAGAGTTCGTGTTCCTGCTTTCTGTCCCGCAATCGCTTTAAACTGTGTCTGTGGGGATACTGGTGGAGATCAGGAGTGGCTTTAGCCCTGAAACTCCCGGTATAAAAGGTACGTCTCTCAATCACAGTCTGAGCCCACAATCAAAAAATATTTGCGTCCCCGCGCTGGGTTACATATCAGACCGCGGGCAATAGGCTTTAGAGAGGAAGAGTGAAGGAAGAAATTGAAGAATAAAACACAGAAATGAAGCTCAGAAGCTACATTAACCTTACCTTGATCCCGCAAGGATTTTCTGTCTCTATTTTTGTGCAGATTTTGCGAGTTATGTCCTTGTTATTTCACTGCAACCAATCAGATAGAAGTTCCTTGTTTGATTTGAGCAAGTCACAAATTGTGAATTTGGAGATCCTTGTTCTGTGAGGCTCAGAGCTCCGCCCTCTGTATGAAAGCTGCTGCCCGCCCTCAGGGTGGATTTCAACTCAAACATTCCTCATTTGCTTCAGAACAGGGAGCGGCCAGTATAACCAAATCAAATCGAAGCGGTTTTACAATTCGCTGCAACTTCACCTGTGAACAAAGTTAGTTATAAAATTGTATCCCTTCTTTTTCCAGGGAAGTTCAGTAAAACAGAGATATGGTTAGAAATAAATTGTTACATTTCCATCTGGGAAATGGTTTGCTAAAAGTCCCATCGATTTCCTGATGTTTGTGCTTTGACCCCAGGGTCTCAGAGCCAGTGTCTTGTCATTCAGCTGAGTGGAGGCTGTTTCTGTACGTGATGACATTAACCATTTAATCGCCGAATTAAATTATCCCTGAGCATCAAACGCCTCAGCTACTGGGGGAATGAGTACTGACTTTCCACAGTTAAATTTATCATTGTAAATCTGCAACAGATACACCCGTTACATTGTTAGACACTGAAAGGATTATTCCTTTGCTGTAGTCGCTATAAAGTTTGGATTCTCTTCATTATCAGAATGGCTTTCAGACAATAATAAATATCTACTCTCCTGGGATGGGAGTGCCTGAAGAGAGAAGATGCTTGAGGACAGATTGTGGGGATAAATCCTAGGAACGGTTTGAGAAATTTCCTTTTTGTTTTTAATTTCCTCTCTGTTTTCTTGAGGATTAACGAGGGCCGGAGGCACAGCCTGAAGCGGCGGCCCCAAACATCACCCAGTATTCGTCTTCAATTGAACTGTCCCGCCACACACTTTGTCGTTCTTGCCTGTATCAATCTATTGTTGCTTTAAGTCGGGAGTTTT
>JASTWF010000089.1:838751-985620 GCA_030390025.1 Squalus acanthias | reverse complement strand
CCTCTCTCAGACTGAACCCCCCTCTCTAAAACTGAACCCTCCTCTCTCAGACTGAACCCCCCCTCTCTCAGAATGAACCGTCCCCTCTCTCAGACTGAACCCCCCCTCTCTCAGACTGAACCCCCCCCTCAGATTGAACCCCCCCTCTCTCAGACTGAACCCCCCCTCTCTCAGACTGAACCCCCCCTCTCTAAAACTGAACCCTCCTCTCTCAGACTGAACCCCCCCTCTCTCAGACTGAACCCCCCCCTCAGATTGAACCCCCCCTCTCTCAGACTGAACCCCCCCTCTCTCAGACTGAACCCCCCTCTCTCAGATTGGACCATCCCCTCTCTCAGACTGAACGGTCCCCTCTCTCAGACTGAACCCCCCCTCTCTCAGACTGAACCGTCCCCTCACTCAGCCTGAACCTTCCCCTCTCTCAAACTGAACCGTCCCCTCTCTCAGACTGAACCCCCCACTCTCTCAGACTGAACCGCCCCCTCTCTCAGACTGAACTGCCCCCTCTCTCAGACTGAACCTTCCCCTCTCTCAGACCGGACCTTCCCCTCTCTCCGACTGAACCACCACCTCTCTCAGACTGAACCGTCCCCTCTCTCAGACTGAACCACCCCTCTCTCAGACTGAACCCCCCCCTCTCTCAGACTGAACCGTCCCCTCTCTCAGACTGAACCACCCCTCTCTCAGACTGAACCGTCCCCTCTCTCAGACTGAACCGTCCCCTCTCTCAGACTGAAACGTCCCCTCTCTCAGACTGAACCGTTCCCTCTCTCAGACTGAACCACCCCCTCTCTCAGACTGAACCGTCCCCTCTCTCAGACTGAACCACCCTCTGTCTCGGTCTAATCCGCTCCCTTTCGCTTCACTGTCTCAGAACAAAAATAGAAATTTCGGTAGCTCCTTTAATGAATTAAAATGTCTCGAGCGTAATCTGAAAAATCATTGACTCCAAGTCACGTAAGGAGATATTCGGACAGGTGACCAAATGCTTGTTGACAGAGGGAGGTTTTAAAGACAGTCTTAAAGGAGGAGAGAGAGGCGGAGAGGGAATTCCAGAGCTTAGGGCCCAGGCAGCTGAAGGCCAATGGAGGAATGAAGGAAATCGGGGATGTACAAGAGGCCAGAATTGTAGGAGTGCAGAGATCTCGGAGGGTTGTTGGGCTGGAGGAGGTTACCGAGATAGGGAGGAGGGAGGCCATGGATGAGAACTTTAAAATCGCGGCGTTGCTGGACCGGGAGTCAATGTAGGTCAGTGAGCACAGGGTTGATGGGTGAACAGGGAGCGGCACTGAATACCATCCAGTCACAGGAGAAATGTGACCATGGAGACATCATTTCCTCCCCATTCAAGGACACCGTCATTCAGCAGTTAAATGGTTAATGTGTTGGCCCTTCGAGGCGGCTCGGATTCCCGCACTGAAACACCAGACACTGGCTCTGAGGTGTTGGTCTGATAGATCAAACAGCAGGGAATCCGTGGAACGGTTCATAAAGTCCCAGATAGAGGCGTTACAATTCATTCCCAGAGCTGGGTCTCTCTTATTGGAATAATACTTCACAAAGAATTGTTTCTAACTAACTTTGTTCATGGTTAAACGAGTTGTCAAACGGTTCGATGAGTATTTTGAAACAGCAGCTTCCAGTCAGAGGGCGGATATTCGGCTCAAATCTCAAATAACAAGGATCAGCTCCAATTACCAAACTGTGATTGGCAGGAAGAAAACCAGGAACAGCCTCCTGATTGGTGGCAATGGGCCAGAAATTCGGGTCTCCACGGGTGAGTCCGCGCTGTGTACTCACCCGTTGGCCCAACGAAAGTGCTGGTTTCGCACATGCACTGGAAACTTGAACTTCCGTTCCCTTGAATGAAGGGGTTCACAGGTCAAACGCGTGCGCCGGAGAGGCAGCGCGTAGACCTGGAACTTCGGCTTTTTTTACAGGTTTCTCCGTGCGGGTCAGTCCCGAGCAGCTGCGCGGGGAAAAAGCAGGCGCAAGACCAGCCTTTAACAAGGTAAGTGGTGAATTAAGTAAAATTAAAACATTTTTTCCACAGGTTTATTATTTTTAAATACTTTAAAGAAAAGTAAGTTTATTTTTAGCTCCATTAAAAAGTGTAATTATTTTTTTCAAAAATGTAAATCATAGTTTAAAATAGTTATTTTATGTCATTTATAGTTGTTTTAAAAATGTGATGTTTTTAAAAAAAAATATTTGACGTTTTAGTGAGGTTTTGGGGCCGATCTCTATTCATAGATTTGACAGGTCTTCCTGTCAAATCTATGAATGGAGATTCCCTGCTCCGATTGGCTCTCCATGGCCCACGTGATCCCAGGGGACGCTTCGAACCAACTGCGCCCCTGGGATACGCGAGCACTGCACACCGGCAGCTGGAGGAGGCCCAGGATCAGAATCCCACGCGGGCCCACAGCACAACGGCAGGCGCGCTAGGTAAGTGCATCCGCTATGCTTGCACCCGCAGGAAGCCTCCGACCCGAATTTCTGGGCCAATGAGTTTACAAAGACAGAACTGGCAGGCTGCACAGGGAAAGGGAGAATCTGCGGATCCAGGTAAATTCTGGTCGGAGGCTTCCCGCGGACACAAGCCCCCGACCTGCACTTAAGAAGCGCGCCTACCGTTGTCTCTGGGCCCGCGTGGAATTCGGTTTTAATGAAGAGGACTCCCGGGCAGCGTCTGACGTCACACCGCCCAGGAGCGCAGCGTGCGCGGATCCTCCGGCGCGGAGGGTAGGGGAGACCCGCCCTCAGAAGTTGCATTTGCATAGGCCACGCGCCCGATTTTTTTCAGATGATCCAAAGCTTTGGTAGATGCAGAACAGCATGGTAAGTAGGTTCTTTGTATTTTTATGAATCTTTTGCTAACTTTTAGAAACTTTTAAAGACTTTTACATGGATTGGAAGAATCTTAAATAGTTTTAAAGAGATTTGAAGCAATTTAAAGAGTTTTTAAAGCCCTGAAAGCATTTTTTTCATTCATTTTATTTAATAAGCAAAGTGAAATGGCTGGAATGAGCACAACTCACATCATTAAGAGAACTCAGAATTTCAGTGACGATGACCTCAGCACACTCCTCATCGAGGTTGAGGCGAAGTGCCTGCTGGATCATTGGGAATGAGAAGTCCAGGGCGCCGCGCAAAGGACAGATGATAGCTTGGTGAGAGTAGCCCAGGCTGTCAGCGCGAACTCCACCATTACACGGCCAGCGGAACAATGCCGCAAGAAATTTAGTGATTTATTGCGATCTGTCAAGGTTTGTACAGTTATTAGAAAAGTCAACTGTAATATTTCTTTAAATTTAACTGAACTAGTTTTAAAAAGCTATTCAATGCATGTGTGTAGTCAAGAGACTTCTTTATCCAGGCACCTGAGCTTGCTGTATGCCTCAGAGACATGGACCATGTACAGCAGGCACCTCAAAGCACTGTAGAGGTACCACCAACACTACCTCCGCAAGATCCTGCAAATCCATTGGCAGGATCGGCGCACCAACGTCAGTGTTCTTGCTCAGGCCAACATCCCCAGCATCGAAGCTTTGACCTCGCTCGATCAGCTCCGATGGACGGGTCACATTGTCCGCATGCCCGATACGAGACTCCCAAAACAAGCGCTCTACTCGGAGCTCCGGCACGGCAAGAGGATCCCAGGTGGGCAGAGGAAACGCTTCAAGGACACCCTCAAAGCATCCTTGAAAAAGTGTAACATCCCCACCGACACCTGGGAATCCCTGGCCCAAGACCGCACAAAGTGGAGGAGAAGGCGCCGAACACCTCGAGTCTCTTCGCCGGAAGCAAGCGGAAGCCAAGCGCAAGGAGCGCACGTCAACCCAAGCACCCCACCCACCCGCCCCTTCAACCACCGTCTGCCCCACCTGTGACAGAGACTGTAGGTCCCGCATTGGACTCATCAGTCACCTGTGAACTCATTTTTAATGTGGAAGCAAGTCATCCTCGGTTCCGAGGGACTGCCTAAGAAGAAGAAGACCTGAGCTTGCCATAAAATGTTATGGCTTTGGGGCCAGTTCAGGGTCATCCATTGTGCTCTTATCTTGATTCCACTGGTTTGAGTTGTAAAATTTCAATTAGTGAGTGAAAAAAAAACCCCTGTCTGCAAAACAGGCTGTGTCCATGTTTCAAATACAGGTGGGTGTAATCTGCAGAAAAAGCTGACGTTTCATATTTTCTGTTTTCATTTTAGATCCCGGGGAGGAGGAGATGGACATATGAGGAGAGGTTGGGTAGATTGGGACTCTACTCATTGGAGTTCAGAAGAATGAGAAGCGATCTTATTGAAACATATAAGATTGTGAAGGGGTTGGATCGGGTGGATGCGGGGAGGATGTTCCCGATGATGGGTGAAACTAGAACTAGGGCGCATAGTCTTAGAATAAGGGGCTGCTCTTTCAAAACTGAGATGAGAAGGAACTACTTCACTCAGAGGGCGGTAGGTCCATGGAATATGCTGCCCCAAAAAGCTGTAGAAGCTACATCATTACATAAATTTAAAACAGAAATAGACAGTTTCCTAGAAGTAAAGGGAATTAAGGGTTACGGGGAGCGGGCAGGAATTTGGACATGAGTCTAGGTTCGGATCGGTCACGGCCCTGTGGGTAGTGGAGCGGGCCCAGGGGCCGTGTAGCCTGATTCTGCTCCTATTTCGTGTGTCCAATTCTGTTAGGTTCAGGAGATGGTTCTGTGATAGTAGATTGGCGGTTAGGATCAGATCAGCCATGATCTTATTGAATGGCGGAGCAGGCTCGAGGGGCCAATTGGCCGACTCCTGCTCCTATTTCTTATGTTCTTATGAGTAAAACTGTTTCTAACGCCAGAGAACGTACACTGACAGGCGGTGGTGTTGTCACGCTAAGGGATTTATCCGAACATGAGGAAAGGGTCGAGCAGCTATTTGGATTTAGTAGCGGTTGCCCCTTGGCTGGTGTAGAATCAGACATTGGGATACGTAAACGTGAGTTGCTCTGGCCAGCTATATGTTTAAAAATGATAGGTGTGTGTTGAATATCAGCTTCTGTGATGTGGCAGATCATGCTTCACCTTTGCAAATGTTTACTGTTTCCATTCCACAGGTGGACAGCATACCTCTGACACACGGGATGAGCAGTGCGTTGAGTCTGCAGCCGCAGAGGGCATTGGGGAAGGGGGTTACTGATACAGTGGAAGCAGTGAGTGAGGTGGTGGTGGAGCAGGAGCAATTTGTGCTTTGTCAGCTAGTGGAAGAGGAGGGTATGGACCCTGGGTTGCTGCACAGTCCCTCTCCATCTCCTGGCCCCTCTGGCTCAGTGCGAGGCACAGATGACTGTTGTTCCACAGACAGACACCAGCCTGATACTGCAGAGCAGGTGGGAGAAGCAAAAAGACATTCAACAGAACGGAATGACTTACAAGCTCAGGTGCAACAGATTGAAGGGTTGAGGCAATCGATGTGTTCTCTTACTGAGAAGAAAGTTGACTCTCTTGCCTTCATCAGGCAGGGAATTGATGATCTTGGTAAAGATGTTAACATGTCACTTAATGAGATAGTATTGCAGTTGCAAAAATGAGATGTTAATATGGCGCTTAATCATGTAGTATTGCAATTGCAAAAACAAGATCATGTTACAGTGGCGCTTAATCAAATAAATGAGTCTCCCGTTCGAATCTTGCACATGCTTGAACCACTTTCTGCTGCCATTACTTTGACTCCCGCAGAACCGCCCTTACCTGCTCCCACCGCAGAAACAGTGCGGGCCCAAGAGCCAGCTGCTCCGCCAGTCGTGATGCAAGCAAACGTTGCCTTGCAGCAGCAGCAGCAGCAGCCCTGTCAGGAGCCAATTGCTGAAGGGCCAGAGATTGTACACAGGGGCCTTTCACTTGGCAGCAGAGGGCTCCGGTCACGGGGAGGGGGAAAGCGCAGGAGACAGTAGGTGTCACCTTTTGCACAATCCACCTCCTTTGACCCTCAGGCACAGATGCGAGGAGGCAAATCGTTCAATTGTTTAATTTTTCATTTTATTTAAATGTTAAATGTTGTCGTCGCTTTTTTTATTGAAATATATATTTGGGACTGAAAGTGTATGTAACCTTTTCGTTTAAAAAGTACAGCCTCTAGTCACTTTGAAAAAAAATTCAACTTTTTTATTTGCAAAAATATTTAAAATTACAACTGTTTGAAATTTAAACAATAGCTAGTTTCCAATTTGAATGTCTTTATTGCACTAAGAAACCAAAAAAGTCACTTTAAACTGTTTACAAATTTTATTCTAAACTATTGGCCCAAAAATTCATCCTGGTGCGCGAGAGTACGCACTGCGTACTCGCGTATTCCCTCTGCAATTGCCGGTTTTCTGCATGCACTGCGCATGCGCTGAAAACCGGCACTTCATGTCTGGTCAGTTTCATGGATATGCGAGTAATCGCGTGGGCTGGTGATTCTGCGCGTGCGTCGGAAAATTCATGTATTTTGTGAATGAGAGTAGTGTGTGTAAGCTCCTAGCAGTTACACATTTTAAAACCAGGAGCAGCAGCCATTTATACATTTACCGAGATAGTAGGAGGAAGAAATCCTTTTGGAGTGTGGCTACTGAGGTGAGTTTTTTAAATCTGAAAGACGCAAAAGTTTTAAATGAAGTCTTATATAAGTTAAGAGTTTTAAAAAAAAAAATTTTAAAACGGGTTTTGACCATTTGGAGTAGTATAGCAACTGTGGGTGTGTACAAGGCATATTTAGGTATCTATCTGTGAAAATGAAAGTTTAAAAATGAACTGTTTACGTTTCAAAAAGTTTTAAAGATGAAAATGAGTAAGTAAGTATGTATGTATGTATGTATGAATTTATGAAAATGTTACAGTTTTGGAAAATCAGCTAGGGCCGTGTGGCGGGTAGATGTGTTCCCAAGCTGATAGCGCACGTTTCCCACCATAGCCTGACCTGATTTTATAGCCACTCACTTAACTAAAGTTACTTTAACAACTATTTCCATTTTTTCATTACAACTTTCAGTTTGAGGAGGAAGCCTGTGTGAGAGAAAGATGCCCTTTTGCAATCGTCCTCCGTAACTCTGACTTATATGGCGTCCTCAACGCATTGCCTCCAGGATCCGCATGGATATTGGGCGACAAGGGCTACCCGCTAAGACCATGGCTGATGACTCCCTACCGCAAGACCAATAATGAGGCTCAGGAGAGATACAACCAGGCACACGTGTCCACACGGCAAGTGGTGGAGAGGACAATTGGAGTTCTGAAATCACGCTTCCGGTGCCTGGACAGGTCAGGGGGGACCTTGCAGTATTCTCCTCAGAAAGTGGCAAAGATTGTGGTGGCCTGTTGTGCTTTGCATAACTTTGCCCTGCAGGAAGGACTGACCCTTAACGCTGCAGATGAACTACCTGCAGAAATGGAGGACGTGGACAATGCAAATGTGCCTGTGGGAAGGCATGATGGGGAAGAGCCAACTGCTGCTCAAAGTAAGGCTGCTCGGGAGCAGCTGGTAGCCAACACCTTCATGAGGTAGTGTCGCCTTGTACCTCCCGCTCCCCCTCCCCCTCCCCCTCCCCCTCCCTCTCCCTCTCTCCCCCTCCCCCTCCCCCCCTCCCCCCCCCTCCCCCTCTCCCCCTCCCTCTCCCCCCCTCCCCCCCCTCCCTCTCCCCCCCCCCCCCCCCCTCCCTCTCCCCCTCCCTCTCCCCCCCCTCCCCCTCTCCCCCCCTCCCCCTCCCCCCTCCCCCCTCCCCCCTCCCCCTCCCCCCCTCCCCCTCCCCCTCCCCCCCTCCCCCTCCCCCTCCCCCCCTCCCCCCTCCCCCCCCTCCCCCTCCCCCCCTCCCCCTCCCCCCCCCTCCCCCTCCCCCCCTCCCTCTCCCCCTCTCCCCCCTCCCTCTCTCTCCCCCTCTCCCCCTCCCTCCCTCCCCCCCTCCCTCTCCCCCCCCTCCCTCTCCCCCCCTCCCTCTCCCCCCCCTCCCTCTCCCCCCCCTCCCTCTCCCCCCCCTCCCTCTCCCCCCCTCCCTCTCCCCCCCCTCCCTCTCCCCCCCTCCCTCTCCCCCCCCTCCCTCTCCCCCCCCTCCCTCCCTCTCCCCCCCCTCCCTCCCTCTCCCCCCCCCCTCCCTCTCCCCCCCCTCCCTCTCCCCCCCCTCCCTCTCCCCCCCCCTCCCTCTCCCCCCCCTCCCTCTCCCCCCCCTCCCTCTCCCCCCCCTCCCTCTCCCCCCCCCTCCCTCTTCCTCTCCCTCTCCCTCTCCACCAGCAAGGCAAATAAAGGTACAGACACAATTTAAAGTGAAACAGTGCTCTTTTATTGCAGCATTACAGACTTCTGAGGTTCATTGTTGCTTTACATAGTTTATAACTTTTCAATGTTAACTAGCTACTTTTCAACTTTGTAAACAATCGTAAACAGAAATAGGTTTTTTAAAAATTTGTTAACAGTTCTCAGTAACTTTTTTGCTTCGTTAATGCAGTAAAGACATTCAAGATGGGAAATAACTCTTTCCTAAATGTAAACAAGTTTAAATGTTCAATTTTTTTGTGAAAATAAACAATTTGAATTTTTATAAAGTGACTAAAGGCTGTACTTTTTCAATGAAAAGCTAACTTTCAGTTTCAGTGTCAAATATATATATAAATAAAGAAAAATGTAAACATGTAAGTTTTAAATAAAACTAAAAATTAAACACTTGAAAAATTTAACCACAAATAAACTATTCCTGAGGGTCAATGGATGTGCATTGTGGAACATGCAACACCCTAACGTCTCTTGCGCTTTCTTGATTGCATCATCGTTGGTGGCTCTTGGACCTGCACTGATTCTGCGCTGGGAGCAGGTAAGGTTGGTTCTGATGGAGTCACAGTAATTGCAGCAGAAATTATTCGCATGAGTCCTTCAAGAGACTCATTTATTTTACTAAGCTGCACTTCCACATTGGGTTTCTGCAACAGTCCTTCAAGAGGACTCAGTAAGCAACTCAAAGCATTTCAATCAAGATGACATTAGCATTTTATGAGACTTGCCTGGCTACAAAAGCCATAAAAATTTATGGGAGCATCTTGTGACTTCAGTTAACTCAGCTTAGCAAACAAACACTTTTTCAAGGCTTTTCATTTTAAATGTTAAGACATTTTAACATTGACTTTTGTTATAACTATACAAACCTTCAGCGTTCGATATAAATCGCTGAATTTTTTGCGACATTGCTCAGCTGTACGTGGAATGGTCGAGGTTGCGCTCACACTTTGAGCAACCTCTTTCCACGCTGCCATTTGGCCTTTTCGCGGCGGCTTGGACTTCTGAGTTCCAATTATCCGTGAACGTTTCGATTCTACCTCGTCAAGAAGTGTACGGAGATCATCATCACTGAAATTCTGTGTTCTTTTGATAAATTGGATAGTGCTGATAGCAGCCATTTTCGTTTGCTGATTATAAACAGTTAAATCTCTGAAAAAAATGATTTCTGTGCTTTTAAAACTATTTAAATTACTTTAAATCTCTTGGCAAATGTTTAACATTACTCAAATTATACTAAAAATCTTTAAAAGTTTACAAAACCATGCATTTAAATCCTACTTACTGCAAATTCCACCTAAAACAGTGAGAAAACTGTGTCTTCAGCAGCTGTACAATGGTTTCAGTGGAGAAAAAAATCGGGGGCGTGGCCTATGGAAAAGAGACCTTAATGGGCGTGTCTTCACTCCACATCGCACGCGATGCAGGGCAGTGTGACGTCATACGCTGCCCTGCACTCAATCAGCCAGAAGATGAATTTTCTCCGTGGAAAAGACGAAACGGCAGACGCGGTATGTATTACCGCGCCTGCTCCTTACACCCGCGGGAACAGAGCCAGATCAATTTCTGGCCCATTATGTTTGCGAATGTTTGAAAAGTAGAAAATAGCTAGTTAACATTTAAAAGTTATAAACTATGTACATCAACACTGAACCTCAAAAGTCTTTGATGCTGCAATAAAAGTTCACTGTTTCACTTTAAATTGTGTCTGTTCCTTTCTTTGCCTTGCTGGGGGAGGGGGAGGTACAAGGCGACACTACCTTGTGAAGGTGTTGGCTACCAGCAGTTCCCGAGCAGCCTTACTTTCGGCAGCACTTGGCTCCTCCCCATCAGGCCTGGCCAGAGGCACATTGGCATCGTCCATGTCCTCCATTTCAGCAGGGAGCTCCTCTGCAGGGTTAAGGGTCAGTCCTTCCCGCAGGGCAAAGTTATGCAAAGCACAACAGGCCACCACAATCCTTGCCACTTTCAGAGGAGAATACTGCAAGGTCCCCCCTGACCTGTCCAGGCACCGGAAGCGTGATTTCAGAAGTCTGATTGTCCTCGCCAGCACTTGCCATGTGGACACGTGTGCCTGGTTGTATCTCTCCTGAGCCTCATTACTGGTCTTGCGGTAGGGAGTCATCAGCCATGGTCTTAGCGGGTAGCCCTTGTCGCCCAATATCCATGCGGATCCTGGAGGCAATGCGCTGAGGCTGCCATATAAGTTTGAGTTACGGAGGACGAAAGAGTCATGATTACTTCCCCGGTGCTCTGCATTCAAGTTTAGGATCCTGAGTTGCGCATCACAGACTATCATGACATTCAATGAATGAAACCCCTTCCTGTTGATGTATGTCACAGGTGCACCCAGTGGTGCCTTCAATGCAACATGGGTTCCATCGACGGCCCCAATCACTTTGGGGAATCCAGCAATGGTATAAAATGCAAGGGCCATCTCCTTTTGATGGCGAGTGGACAAGTCAAAGTCAATGAACTCTGAAGCCCTACGGAAAATGGCATCTGTGACCTGGTGAATGCAGGCCCTCGCAGCATTCTTGGAGATGTTGGTAATGTTACCGGTCCTTGACTGATATGACCCACTTGCAAAGAAGTTTAGTGCTGTGGTTACCTTCATGTTCACTGGAAAAGGCAGTGACGGTCTTCGAGCGTATTTGAAGGTCCTCCTTTAACATGTCACATAGTCGGCCGATTGCCTCTTTACTGAAGCGCAGCCTCCTCACACACAACTCCTCCGACAGCATCTCAAATGACAGCCTCTCCCTGTACACTCTCTGGGGTGGGTAGTAGTTCCTCCTGATCTGGAGACGGTTATGGTTCCTCAGTCTTCTTTCTTGTTCCCTGGCGTTTCCAATTCTCTGAAGCAAAATCGCACCGAGGATCAGGGCAACATCCTCAAGGGGCATGTTTCTCCCTCACAGGCTTCCTCTTTAAACAGATAACGTACTTGTAAGGAAAAAATGGAAAGAGTAGTAAAAGTAATTTTAATAAAGTGAGTGGCTGGAATATCACGTGGGGCTGTGGTGTGAAACGTGCGGTATCGGATCGGGCACACCTCATACCCGCCTGATCAATATCACGTGGGGCTGTGGTGTGAAACGTGCGGTATCGGATCGGGTACACGTCATACCCGCCTGATCAATATCACGTGGGGCTCTGGTGTGAAACGTGCGGTATCGGATCGGGTACACGTCATACCCGCCTGATCAATATCACGTGGGGCTCTGGTGTGAAACGTGTGGTATCGGATCGGGTACACGTCATACCCGCCTGATCAATATCACGGCCCAAGATGATTTTCCAATAACTAACATTTTCAGAAAGTCATACATACATACTTAAAGGAATATAATTGATATTTTCTTTTTTTAAACTTTTGTAAATATTACATAATTCATTTTTAAACAGTCATTTTCACATTTAAGAAAAAAATCTAATTCAATTAGGTCACACAGCAAGAGTTGCTCCTTATAACTACACTACTCAAAACATGGTCCAAACCCGTTTTTAACAAATTTTTAAACTTGGAAACTTACCTCAGACTTTCTGAAAAGAAATTTGCTCCCTTTCACAATTAAAAATGTTCCGTTTAGTAGCCCCACTGCTGAAAGAGTTCTTCCTGATTGTCCAGGAGCTTCTGCCAAGGCTGTACGCCGGCTTTTTCCACGCGCAGCTGCTAGGGACTTACCCGCACTGTACCAGCTGAAAAAAACACGGAAGTTCCAGGCTACGCGCTGCCTCTCCGGCGCACGCGGTTGACCTGTGAACCCCTTCCTTCAAGAGAACGGAAGTTCAGGTTTCCAGCGCATGCGCGAAACCGGCACTTCCGTTGGCCCTAAGGGTGAGTACACAGCGCATACACACCCGTAGGGAACGGAATTTCAGGGCCTTTAAATTTGCAGCTTTAATCTCCCTGTTTAAAGTTAGACACTGGACATTGGCTGCACCGGGAGACAGCGGCTTTTATCTCCCTGTTTAAAGCCGGTGTCTCCCCGTGCAGCCAATGTCCAGTGTCTAACTTTAATCTCCCTGTTTGAAGCCGCTGTCTCTCCGTGCAGCCTGTGTCCAGTGTCTAACTTTAATCTCCCTGTTTGAAGCCGCTGTCTCCCGGGGTGAGACTTTCTAATTGCTGAAAAGCTAGAAAAAGTGGAGGTCAAAAGAGACTTGGATGTCCATGTACATAGATCATTAAAATATCATGGACAGGTACAGAAAATAATCAAAAAGACTAATTGAATGCTGACCTTTATATCTAGAGGACTTAATACAAGGGGGTAGAGGTAATGTTATAGCTATACAACACCCTTTTATACATCACCTGAGAACTGTGAGCAGTTCTGGGCACCAAAGCTTAGGAAGTATATATTGCCTTTGGAGGGAATGCATTGTAGATTTACCGGAATGACACCTGCACTCCAAGGTTTATATTAAGAGGAAAGATTACACAAACTACGGTTGTACTCCCTGGAATTTAGAAGGTTAAGTGGTGATTTGAATGAAGTTTTCACGATATTCAGGGGAAATGATAAGTTAGACAGAGATAAAATATTCCCGCTGGTTGCGGAGTCCAGGACTAGGGAGCATGGTCTAAAAATTAGAGCCAGGCCTTTCAGGAGTGAAGATAGAAAAATACTTACATGTGCAAAGGCTGGTAGAAGTTTGGAATTCTCTTCTGCAGTCGCCAATTTGTGATAGGTCAATTGCTCATTTTAAATCTGCGATTAGTTCTTTTCGTTAAACAAAGGTTTGAAGGGACATGGAGCATAGCAAGATATATGGAGTTCGGCTCGAATGGGCTAAATGGCCTATTGCTGTTCCTCTGTACCCATGTTCCCTTTAATGTTATTGAATTAAATTATATTTCATGTCCAACTATCAAAATAAACAATCTTGCAATGCTCAACTAGAAGCTGGATTATACTTCTCAAAGTTATTTCACTAATTGCATCGATATCTGGATTTAGCAATTGCCGTTCAATTAAATGGTTATTAATGAAGTATAAACCTGAAATAAAATTATGATTAAATGTTATTTTTTAAATAAAGATTTGTAAAATTTATTCCAATTGATTATGTTGTGTGTTGTGTCAGAATGAAGGTTCTCGGTGAGGTCCTGATCCAGCTCCCTGCCTCGGCCAAGGGTTCTTTTTATTAAGCTGAGAGCGGTGTTTGTCCCGATACTTTCTAGATTCATGTCCCTCCTCTTTCGACACAATCACATGATTATTATGTGGACCTGATCTTAGCAGGCAATAAAAACACGATGTTTCAGGCATTTAAACACTAACTGGAGTTCAAGAAATTTGTTTATTCGTTTTTTAACATTTCAGATGTAAAGAAGTGTTGTGCTGTAGAATTGGGTAAATGGTCACGGTTAAGTTGCAGATGCAGATGGTTTAGGACGATCAGACTTTCGAAGGTGACAATTCGATTTCTAATAATGTGATTGGTTTGTCGATGTACTTCTGAAGATATTTAATTCTCTTTACAGCCAGAACTGACGGTGCAGTCAGTAAATATGCAATATCAGGACTTGTGGTGTAAAATCTGTTGTTGTAATCGCAGCTGCAAAGTTAGAAAAACTGGCTGAATGTCCACGGTTAATGTTGTTAACTAAACTCAGAACTCGTGATGTTGGTTTTGTTATTTCCGTTTCAGTTATTCTGCCTGAGTGATTTCCTCTATTGCCAGGGTAACAATCTGTGAGATCTCAGTACTAGAGACGTTGACCCCAATTTATATCCAGCAGACGGCTAGACATTCAGTGTAAACACCATTCTATGTGTTCGGGAGTCAAGTAGTAGGAAATCTTCTGGATGTTTGGGTGTTATTTTCAATAATTTCTATATCAGTAAAATTATATTACAACAGGGACATAGGAACAGGAGTAGGCCATTCAACCCCAAGAGTCTGTTCCTCCATTCAATTAGATCATGGCTGATCTCTATCTTAACTCAATCATCTGCATTGTCTCTAACAGTAATACCATAACCTAACAAAAATATATCACTATTGATTTTGATTGTGGATGATCTGTACCTTAACTCCTTGGATCTGCCTTGGTTCCGTAAACTTTAATGCCTAACACACATCTATTAACCTCAGTTGTGACGTTTTGAATTGTCCGAGCCTCATCAGCTTTTTGAGGGAGAGTGTTCCAGATTTCCACTACCAGTTACGCGAAGAAGAGCTTTCTGACATCATCCCTGAACGGCCAAGCTCTAATTTTAATTGCACGCCACGTTGTGCTGGACTCCCCCACCAGAGGAAATAGTTTCTCTCCATTTACCCATTAAATCCTTTACCTGTATAAAATGCATTAATTCGATCACCCATAATCTCCTATACTGAAGGCAATAAAAGACTGGTGATTCTGCGCTGCATAATCCCCAAGGCCAATATATCCTTCCTGAAGTAAGGAGCCCTAAACTGAATACAATACACCAGACGGGGACTAACCAGAGCTCTGTGCAGTTGTAGCATAAATTCTACACCTTTGGATAAGAATCATAGAATCATAGAATGGTTACAGCACGGAAGAAGTCCATTCGGCCCGCCGAACCCGTGCCGACACTCAGCTAGTCCCACTCCTCTGCCGTTTCCCCGTAGCCCTGCATTTTTTTTCCATCAGATACTTATCCGACTCCCTTTTGAAAGATAAAATTGAGTCTGCCTCCACCACCCTTTCAGGCAGTGCGTTCCAGATCTTGACCAGTCGCTGTGTAAAACAGCTGTTGTCTTATGGCGCCTTTGGTTCTTTTGCCAATCACCTTAATCTGTGTCCTCTGCTTCTCGACACCTCAGCCAATGGGAACAGTTTATCTCTATCTACTCTGTCCAGACCCCTCATGATTCTGAACATCTCTATCAAATCTCCTCTCAATCTTCTCTGCTTCAACGAGAACAACCCCAGTGTCTCCAGGCTATCAACGTAACTGAAGTCCTTCATTCCTGAAACCATTCTCGTTAGTCTTTTCAGCACCCTCTCTAAGGCCTTCAGATCCTTCCTAAAGTGTGCTGCCCAGAATTGGACAGAGTACTGCAGTTGGGGCCGAACCAGTGTTTTATACAGGTTCATCATAATTTCCACACTTTTGAACTCTATACACTATTTATGAAGCCCAGGATCCCGTAAACCTTTGTAACTGCTTTCTGAACCTGCCCTGCCACCTTCAACGGTTTATGCAGACATACCCGCAGGTCTCTCTGTTCCTGCACCCCCTTTAGGATTGTACCATTTAGTTTATATGTTCTCTCCTTATTCTAACTACCAAAATGAATCACTTCACACTTTTCTGCGTTAAATTTCATCTACCACGTGTCTGCCCAATTCACCAGCCGATCTATGTCTACCTGAAGTATATCAATGTCCTCCTCACAGTGCACTATATTTCCAAGTTTTGTGTCATCGGCATATTTTGAAATTGTGCCCTGTGCATCCATGTCCAAGTCATTAATATATATATCAAGAAAAGCAGTGGTCCAAGAACCGACCCCTGGAAAACACCACTGATACCTTCCTCCAGTCAGAAAAACAACCGTTCACCAGTACGTCCTGTTTCCTGTCACTTAGCAAATTTCTTACCAGGCTGCCACTTTCCCAAAGCTAGGTGGGGCACTAAGCTGTGATGAGAACACAAAGAGTCTGAAAAGGGATCGAGATATACTAAGTAAGTGGGCAGTAAGGTAGCAGATAGAGTATAATGTAGGGAAATGTGTGGTAATCACTTTGTTCGGAAGAATAAATAAACTGAATATTTTTTAAATGGTGAGAAACTTTTAAATGTTGATGTTCAGAGAGATTTGGGTGTACTCTTGCAAGAAACACAGAAATCTATCATGTAGGTACAGCAAGCAATAAGGAAAGCAAATGGCATGTTAGCCTTTATTGCAAGGGGTTGGAGTATAAGAGTAAGAAAGTCTTGCCACACCTGGAGTACTACGCACAGTTTCGTTCTCCTTATCTAAGGAAGGATATACTTGCCTTGGAGGCGGTGAAACGAAGGTTCAGTAGATTGATTCCTGGGATGAGAGGGCTGTTCTATGATGAGAGATTGTGTATAATGGGCCTCTACTCTCTGGAGTTTAGAAGAATAATAGGTAATCTCATTGAAACATGCAAGATTCTGAAGTGGATTGACACGGTAGATGCTGAGAGGTTGTGTCACCTGGCTGGAATATCTAGAACTAGGTGGCATAGTCTCAGGATAAGGGATTAGCCATTTAAGACTGAGATGAGGAGGAATTTCTTCACTTAGAGGGTAGTGAATCTTTGGAATTCTCTGCCCAGAGGGATGTGAATGATGTGTCTTTGAGTATATTCAAGGCTGAGATAGATAGAGTTTTGCACTCTAGGGGAATCAAGGGATAAGGAGATCTGGCGGGAATGTGGAGTTGAGATCTTTGAGCACCATAGTGACGCCAGCTGCAGCTCAAGCTCCGAAACCCGGAGCTCGAGCTCCTCCAGCTGACGACACCGCCTGCGCACTTGGTTGTCCAGGACGTGGGAAGCATCCTGGATTTCTCACATGGCACAGATATGCACTCTTTGGGACTGAGCTGCCCTGCCATGCCTCTATTTAATCTGCTATTAACTAGCTTTACAGAAACATAAGACTAAGATGTCTCGAATTCACATTATTATTATAATATATTATTAGCAGTTACAGATTTAATATAATATTAACAGTTACTAATTTAATAAAGTATTAACAGATACCAATCTCTCAGTTTCTGTTTTATCTCTAACCAGCTTTTTAACTCCGGCCCCTTGGAGAGCAAGAATTTTTTTTTAAACTACGTGACCTTTACCAACCAATCACTTACCAGTTGTCCTGTGACGTCACTCCTTGTGCTTTTTTCTGTCTCCCCCGCTCTTTAAATCCTCGGTCTCTGCTCTCGGTCTGCACCCAGGGCCGCTCTCGCTGCAGCGTGCGCCGGTGAGTCTGGGCCGCTCTCTCTCTCCCCCGCTCTTGAAATCCTGGTTCTCTGCGCTGTTCTCCACCCAGGGCCGCTCTCGGCGAAGCTGCCGCCGGTGAGTCCAGACCTCTTGAGATAGAGGCCAATATTATAATAGCCTTTTGAATTAGTTTTGTATATGTGCACTTTCTTACAGTGGGGAAATTTTTTTGAAAGAATTCTGAAGACAGGATAAATCTTCAGACACGGATTAATCAAGGATAGTCTGCACGGATTTATTAAGGGAAGGTAGTGCCTGACAAACTTGATTGAATGTTTTGAGGAGGTAACAAGGTGGGTAGATGAGGATAGACCGTTTGATGTAGTGTATATGGATTTAGCAAGTCTTTTGATAAGGTTCCACATGGCAGACTGGCCACGAATTTAAAAGCCATGGGATCCAGGGCAAAGTGTCAAGTTGGATTCAAAAATGGCTCGGAGGCAGGAAGCAGAGGGTAATGGTTGATGGGTGTTTTTGTGACTGCAAGGCTGTTTCCGATGGGATTCAGCAGGGCTCAGTACTAGGTCCCATGCTTTTTGTGGTATATATCAATGATCTAGAATTGAATATAGGGGGTATGATTAAAAGTTTGCAGATGGTACTAAAATCGGCTGTGTGGTTGATACTGAAGAAGGAAGCTGTAGACTGCAGGAAGATATCAATGAATTGGTCAGGTGGGCAGAACAGTGGCAAATGGAATTCAATCCGGACAAGTGTGATGTAATGCATTTCGGGAAGGCTAACAAGGAAAGGGAATACACATTAAATGGTAGGACACTGAGTAGTGTAGAGGAACAAAGGGACCTTGGAGTGCATGTCCACAGATCCCTGAAGGTAGCAGGCCAGGTAGATAAGGTGGTTAAGAAGGCATACGGAATGCTTGACTTTATTAGCAGTGGCATAGAATACAAGAGCAGGGGGGTTATGCTTCATCTGTATAAAACATTAGTTAGGCCTCAGCTAGATTACTGTGTGCAGTTCTGATCACCAAATTACTGGAAAGATGTGATTGTACTACAGATGGTACAGAGGAGATTTACAAGGATGTTGCCGGGAGTAGAGATTCTTAGCTATGAGGAAAGACTGGATAGGCTGGGTTTGTCTTCCTTGTAACAGAGGAGGCTGAGTGGAGACCTTATTGAGATGTATAAAATTACGAGGGACCTAGATAAATTGATAGAAAGGACCTATTTCCCTTTGCAGAGGGATCAACAACCAGGGGGCACAGATTTGAAGTAATTGGTGGAAGGTTTAGAGTTGATTTGAGGGGAAATTTCTTCACCCAGAGGGTTGTGGGGGGTCTGAAACTCACTGCCTGAAAGGGTGGTAGAGGCAGAAACCCTAACCACGTTTAAAAAGTACTTGGACGTGCACTTGAAATGCTGTAACCTGCAGGGCTACGGACCAAGAGCTGGGAAGTGGGATTAGTTTGGATAGCTCTTTGTTGGCCGGTGCGGACACGATGGGCCAAAATGACCTCCTTCCGTGCTGTAACTTTCTATGATTATATGATTCTATGATTTCTGTAATTGTACAGCTACATTTCTCTGCTCCTCCACTGTTCCTAGCTTCTCGCCATTTAGAAATGACTCTGATCTATCTTTCTTAGGCCCATAGTGGGCCACCGCACGCTTTCCAATGTCAGATTCCATCAGCCACAGCTTTGTCCATGCACTTAATCCACCAATGTCCATTTGCTGCTTTATTTTCCATCTGCACTGCTGACTGTGCGAACTAACTTAGTGTAGTCAGCAAATTTAGAAACACGGCTCTGTATTCCTTCATCCAAGTCATTTATAAAATAGTGAAAAGCTGAATGCCCAATACAGATCACTTGGGACACCACAGTTCACATTCTGTTGATTTTGAGCACTTGGTTATAGATATATATAATTCGTAAGACTTCTTATTGTAATGGTTTAATAGCATATTTCGTATATTAATAAGGCTTGTTTCAGTTCCTTTTGGACAGAGAATATTATTCCACATGCTATTCTGTTGTATCCAGTACTGGGGGCGGTGCAATGAACATTCGCGCATGTCCGCCTGCCATTCTGCCCTATTACAACCAAAACAGGGAGAAGACTTTCGAGTCCCTCTGTCTAAGTATGAGCCAGGCCTTCGAGATTCACAAATAATACATTAAAAGTCTTATTCTTACCGCACACATCCTGTAAGCGTCACACTTACAGTTGGTCCAACGCTTCTCCTGTCACATTCATTTCCTGTTGCACATAAAATGTCAATGTTCTAATTGAACCTTTCACTCGCCGTTACTAATAGCAGAGGATTGGGTAGTGCAGAATAAATCAGACACTTTTTTTCGCTTAGAACTGTTGAGAGAGACTTTATGTAAACGATTATTAATATGGTTTCCAGATAATTAACACATGATAGAAACATCGGATAGTAAAATAGCACAGAGATTTAGGAAAAAGAAGAGATCATTCAGCCTCCCAATTCTGTTTGGCCAATAAATTTTTTAAAAAAGACTAACACAAGAACCTACGGTGGCCTGTCACTTTAATTCACCGCTTCACTCCCACTCTGACCTCACCGTCCTCGGCCTAATACACTGTTCCACGGAAGCTCAGCGTAAGCTCGAGGAACAGCACCTCATCTTTCGTTTAGGCACGCTACAGCCCTCTGGACTCAATATCGAGTTCAACAATTTTAGATCATAACCTCAGCTCCAATCACATTTATATTTTATTTTATCCACCCTTTTATTTGTCCCCCCCACCTTTTTTTTCCTCCTAGAAGCTGGCAGCTGTCCTTCATTCTGCCAGTAGATTTCACACTTCATTCAGCCTTAATCTGTCACATTAACACCACCTCTAGCCTTGCATATCTCTTAATGTCTCTTAATGTCTCTTCATCTCCTCTTTTGTTCCTTTATCCCCTCCCCCTTTTCCCAGCTTTACCCTGGCCTTAAATCTATTTGATTTCCAGCTCTTCCCAGTTCTGATGAAAGGTCATCGACCTGAAACGTCAACTCTCTTTCTCTCTCCACGGATGCTGCCTGGCCTGCTGAGTTTTTCCAGCGTTTTCTGTTGTTATTTCGGATTTCCAGCATCTGCAGTATTTTGCTATCGTACAAGAACCTACACAGATTGACAGGATATGCAGCCAGCAGGTGGTTTGACACGTTGGACCCCCTGGGACACATCTCATTGTCTTGGCTGTGCTCTTTGATGTAGGAAAGATTTGAATATATTTTGTCTGTGTTTAAATTGTGAATTCTGGGAGATTCTCTCACTGCTAACTTACCTGACGAAGGAGCGAACTGTTCCGAAAGCTTGTAAAATCAAATAAATCTGTTGGATTATAACCTGGTGTTGTGCGACTTCTAATAAATTAGACGATTGCAGTGTTGCGCAATTGTTCCATCGCGCAGGCGCAGTGCCGCTCCCTTGCTCTCCCGTGGAAGCGCAGGGCCGCTCCTGCCGTGAATCCGGGGCTCACCAGTGGGCGGGGTTTGCTGTGTGCCGGGCGGCGCGGGCTAGTTTGTGAGTGACGGTACGAAACAGTATTGTTTCCCGGGACATAAACATTAGGGGAATGTACTGATTCGGCCATAATGCAGGGGATGGTCCAGGATATAAACTCGAGGGGAATGCACTGACTCAGCCATAATACAGGAGATTAAGTCACAGCATGTGGAATCAGGGCACAAGTAGCAGAATGGGTTACGAGCTGGCGACAGAAAAGGAATCGGACATTCGGGTTGTCCTCAGATTTGCAAAAGATGGGAAATTGTGTTCCACAGGGATCGGTGCTGGGACCACTGTTTTTCACCATCTACAGAAACAATCTGGACTCGGGAATCTGACGTACAATTTCATATTTTACGGATGACAACCAATCGGGGAGTAAAGTTAAATCTGAAGAATTTACCACAAATACAAAAAGACGTTGATAAACTTGCAGAATGGGCATTCACTGTGGAAAGGAATTTCAGTATGGATAAGTGCATTTTTATCGGAAGAATACGGAGGCCTCACAGTCCTTGCAAAATGAGTCTAAATGGGGCAGAGGAGCAAAGGAATCTGGGGCGAGAGACACACCCATCACTAAAAATAGCCACACAGGTTAATAAGGCCATAAAAAGCAAAGAAAGTACTGGAGCTCCTTTCGAGAGGGATAGAATACAAAACAGAGAAGCTATATAAAACTTGTATAGAACTTTGGGTAGACCAGACGTGGATTTACAAGGATGATACAAAAACTGAGCGGTTATACCAATCATCGAAAGATTAAACAGACGGTGCTCTTTTCTCCAGAAAATAGAAGGCTGAAACATGGCCTGAGCGAGGTTTTTAAGATTTTGAAAGTTTTATAGAGAAGATATTTCCACTTGTGGATAGAAGTAAACTAGAGGCCATATATATATGATAATCATTACTAAATCCAATAGGCCATTCAGGAGAAATTGATTCCCCAGATAATGGTTGTAATATGGAACTCGCTACTTCAAGGCGTAGTTGAGGCGAATAGTGTCGATGCAGATAAGGGGAAGTTAGATAAACAGATCAGGAGGAAATAAATTGATATGTTGTTATTGTTCCATGTATTAGCTGATCAGGAGTCTCCTGTGCAGCAGAAACAATGACATCGACCAGTTGATCCGAAAGGCCTTTTTCTCTGCTGCACATTCCATGTAATTATATATAACTGGGACATTATACGGGGGATGTTCCGGGTATCAACTCCAGGGAATGTATTGAATCGGCTCATGATACAGGGGATGGCTGGGGGATATAAAACAAAGTGTTATGTACTGAACCGGGTCATAATGCAGGGAATGATTTGGCATATAAACTCGAGAGGAAAGAGACAGAACTGGCCTTAATACAGGGAGATCGATCGGAAAGTCAAATCCAGGAATGTACTGAACACGGGTTCAACACGAAGATGGTCTGGGATTCAAACACCAGGCGAATGCAATAAAGCGGGTCATATTGAGGGAGAAAAGAGCGGAATTCCGCCTATGTGAGTCTCAAGGGGCCGATATTGACGATGAGGAAAATCTCCAGACTAAACACACAGCCCCGGAGCTGAAGGGCGCAGAGAGTTTAAACAGTGGTTAAAACCGGGAGGATGGGCCCAGTGAGATTAGATAGTGTGTAACCCGGGGAGGATGGGCCCAGTGAGATCAGACAGTGTGTAACCCGGGGAGGATGGGCCCAGTGAGATCAGACAGTGTGTAACCCGGGGAGGATGGGCCCAGTGAGATCAGACAGTGTGTAACCCGGGGAGGATGGGCCCAGTGAGATCAAACAGTGTGTAACCCGGGGAGGATTGGCCCAGTGAGATCAGACAGTGTGTAACCCGGGGAGGATGGGCCCAGTGAGATCAGACAGTGTGTAACCCGGGGAGGATGGGCCCAGTGAGATCAGACACTGTGTAACCCGGGGAGGATAGGCCCAGTGAGATCAGACACTGTGTAACCCGGGGAGGATGGGCCCAGTGAGATCAGACACTGTGTAACCCGGGGAGGATGGGCCCAGTGTGATCAGACAGTGTGTAACCCGGGGAGGATGGGCCCAGTGTGATCAGACAGTGTGTAACCCGGGGAGGATGGGCCCAGTGAGATCAGACACTGTGTAACCCGGGGAGGATAGGCCCAGTGAGATCAGACAGTGTGTAACCCGGGGAGGATAGGCCCGGTGAGAACAGACAGTGTGTAACCCGGGCAGGATGGGCCCAGTGAGATCAGACAGTGTGTAACCCGGGGAGGATGGGCCCAGTGAGATCAGACAGTGTGTAACCCGGGGAGGATGGGCCCAGTGAGATTAGACAGTGTGTAACCCGGGGAGGATGGGCCCAGTGAGATCAGACAGTGTGTAACCCGGGGAGGATGGGCCCAGTGAGATCAGTCAGTGTGCAACCCGGGGAGGATGGGCCCAGTGAGATCAGACAGTGAGTAACCCGGGGAGGATGGGCCCGGTGAGATCAGACAGTGTGCAACCCGGGGAGGATGGGCCCAGTGTGATCAGACAGTGTGCAATCCGGGGAGGATGGGCCCAGTGAGATCAGACAGTGTGTAACCCGGGGAGGATGGGCCCAGTGAGATCAGACAGTGTGTAACCCGGGGAGGATGGGCCCAGTGAGATCAGACAGTGTGCAACCCGGGGAGGATGGGCCCAGTGAGATCAGACAGTGTGTAACCCGGGGAGGATGGGCCCAGTGAGATCAGACAGTGTGTAACCCGGGGAGGATGGGCCCAGTGAGATCAGTCAGTGTGCAACCCGGGGAGGATGGACCCAGTGAGATCAGACAGTGTGTAACCCGGGAAGGATGGGCCCAGTGAGATCAGACTGTGTGTAACCCGCGGAGGATGGGCCCGGTGAGATCAGACAGTGTGTAACCCGGGGAGGATGGGCCCGGTGAGATCAGACAGTGTGCAACCCGGGGAGGATGGGCCCAGTGTGATCAGACAGTGTGCAACCCGGGGAGGATGGGCCCAGTGAGATCAGACAGTGTGTAACCCGGGGAGGATGGGCCCAGTGAGATCAGACAGTGTGTAACCCGGGGAGGATGGGCCCAGTGTGATCAGACAGTGTGTAACCCGGGGAGGATGGGCCCAGTGTGATCAGACAGTGTGTAACCCGGGGAGGATGGGCCCAGTGAGATCAGACAGTGTGTAACCCGGGCAGGATGGGCCCAGTGAGATCAGACAGTGTGTAACCCGGGGAGGATGGGCCCAGTGAGATCAGACAGTGTGTAACCCGGGGAGGATGGGCCCAGTGAGATCAGACAGTGTATAACCCGGGGAGGATGGGCCCAGTGTGATCAGACAGTGTGTAACCCGGGGAGGATGGGCACAGTGAGATCAGACAGTGTGTAACCCGGGGAGGATGGGCCCGGTGAGATCAGACAGTGTGTAACCCGGGGAGGATGGGCCCAGTGAGATCAGACAGTGTGTAACCCGGGGAGGATGGGCCCAGTGAGATCAGACAGTGTGTAACCCGGGGAGGATGGGCCCAGTGAGATCAGACAGTGTGTAACCCGGGGAGGATGGGCCCAGTGAGATCAGACAGTGTGTAACCCGGGGAGGATGGGCCCAGTGAGATCAGACAGTGTGTAACCCGGGGAGGATGGACCCAGTGAGATCAGACAGTGTGTAACCCGGGGAGGATGGGCCCAGTGTGATCAGACAGTGTGCAACCCGGGGAAGATGGGTCCAGTGAGATCAGACAGTGTGTAACCCCGGGGAGGATGGGCCCAGTGTGATCAGACAGTGTGTAACCCCGGGGAGGATGGGCCCAGTGTGATCAGACAGTGTGTAACCCGGGGAGGATGGGCCCAGTGAGATCAGACAGTGTGTAACCCCGGGGAGGATGGGCCCAGTGTGATCAGACAGGGTGCAACCCGGGGAGGATGGGTCCAGTGAGATCAGACAGTGTGTAACCCGGGGAGGATGGGCCCGGTGAGATCAGACAGTGTGTAACCCGGGGAAGATGGGCCCAGTGAGATCAGACAGTGTGTAACCCGGGGAGGATGGGCCCAGTGAGATCAGACAGTGTGTAACCCGAGGAGGATGGGTCCAGTGAGATCAGACAGTGTGTAACCCGGGGAGGATGGGCCCAGTGAGATCAGACAGTGTGTAACCCGGGGAGGATGGGCCCGGTGAGATCAGACAGTGTGTAACCCGGGGAGGATGGGCCCAGTGAGATCAGACAGTGTGTAACCCGGGGAGGATGGACCCAGTGTGATCAGACAGTGTGCAACCCGGGGAAGATGGGTCCAGTGAGATCAGACAGTGTGTAACCCCGGGGAGGATGGGCCCAGTGTGATCAGACAGTGTGCAACCCGGGGAGGATGGGCCCAGTGAGATCAGACAGTGTGCAACCCGGGGAGGATGGGCCCAGTGTGATCAGACAGTGTGCAACCCGGGGAGGATGGGTCCAGTGAGATCAGACAGTGTGTAACCCCGGGGAGGATGGGCCCAGTGTGATCAGACAGTGTGTAACCCGGGGAGGATGGGTCCAGTGAGATCAGACAATGTATAACCCGGGGAGGATGGGCCCAGTGAGATCAGACAGTGTGTAACCCTGGGAAGATGGGCCCAGTGAGATCAGACAGTGTGTAACCCGGGGAGGGGAGGCTCAGTGAGATCAGACAGTGTGTAACCCGGGGAGGATGGGCCCAGTGAGATCAGACAGTGTGTGACCCGGGGAGGGGAGGCTCAGTGAGATCAGACAGTGTGTAACCCGGGGAGGATGGGCCCAGTGAGATCAGACAGTGTGTAACCCGAGGAGGATGGGACAATTGAGATCAGACAGTGTGTAACCCTGGGAAGATGGGCCCAGTGAGATCAGACAGTGTGTGACCCGGGGAGGGGAGGCTCAGTGAGATCAGACAGTGTGTAACCCGGGGAGGATGGGCCCAGTGAGAACAGACAGTGTGTGAACTGGGGAGGATGGGCCCAGTGAGATCAGACAGTGGGTAACGGAGGGAGAATGGGCCCATGGGATCAGACAGTGTGTAACCCGGGGTGGATGGGCACAGTGAGATCATACTGTGTAACCCGGGGAGGATGTTCCCAGTGGGATCAAACAGTGTGTAACCCGGGGAGGATCGGCCCAGTGAGATCAGACAGTGTGTAACCTGGGAGGATGGGCCCAGTGAGATCAGACAGTGTGTAACCCGGGGAGGATGGGCCCAGTGAGATCTGACACTGTGTAACCCGGGGAGGATGGGCCCAGTGAGATCAGACAGTGTGTAACCCGGGGATGATGGGCCCAGTGAGATCAGACAATGTGTAACCCGGGGATGATGGGCCCAGTGAGATCAGACAATGTGTAACCCGGGGAGAATAGGCCCAATGAGAACAGAAAGTGTGCAACGGGGGGGAGAAAGGGCCCATGAGATTAGACAGTGTGTAAACCGGGGAGGATGGGCCCAGTGAGATTAGGCAGTGTGTAATCCGGGAAGGATGGACCCAGTGAAGGCAGACAGTGTGTAACCCTGGGAGGATGTGCCCAGTGAGATCAAACAGTGTGTAACCCGGGAAGGATGGGCCCAGTGAGATCAGACAGTGTGTAACCCGGGGAGGATGGGCACAGTGAGATCAGACAGTGCGTAAGCGGGGGAGGATGTTCTCAGTGAAATCAGACAGTGTGTAATGCGGAAGGATGGGCCCAGTGAAATCAGAGAGTGTGCAATCCGGGGAGGATGGGTTGTGAGATCAGAGAGTGTAATGCGGAGAGGATGGTCTCAGTGAGATCAGACAGTGTGTAACCCTGGATATATGAACCCTGTGAGATCTGACAGTGTGTAACCCAGGGAGGATGGGCCCAGTGAAATTAGACAGTGTGTAACCCGGGGTGGATGGGCACAGTGAGATCATACTGAGTGTAACCTGGGAGGATGGGCCCAGTGAGATCAGACAGAGTGTAACACGGGGAGGATGGGCCCAGTGTGATCATACAGTGTGTAAGCCGGGGAGGATGGGCCCAGTGAGATCAGACAGTGTGCAACGGGAGGGAGAATGGGCCCATGAGATTAGACAGTGTGTAAACCGGGGAGGATGGGCCCAGTGAGATTAGGCAGTGTGTAACCCGGGGAGGATGGGCCCAGTGAGATTAGGCAGTGTGTAACCCGGGGAGGATGGGCCCAGTGTGATCAGGCAGTGTGTAACCCGGGGAGGATGGGCCCAGTGAGATTAGGCAGTGTGTAATCCGGGGAGGATGGGCCCAGTGAGATCAGACAGTGTGTAACGGGGGGAGAATGGGCCCATGAGATCAGACAGTGTGTATCCCGGGGAGGATGGGTCCAGTGAGATCATATTGTGTAACCCGGGGAGGGTGTTCCCAGTGGGATCAGACAGTGTGTAACCCAGGGAGGAAGAGCCCAGTGAGATCACACAGTGTGTAACCTGGGGAGGATGGGCCCAGTGAGATCAATCAGTGTGTAACCCGGGGATGATGGGCCCAGTGAGATGAGACAGTGTGTAACCCGGGGAGGATGAGTCCAGTGTGATCAGACATTGTGTAACCCGGGGAGGATGGGCCCAGTGAGATTAGACAGGGTTTATCCTGGGAGGATGGGGCCAGTGAGATCAGACAGTGTGTAACCCGGGGAGAATGGGGCCAGTGAGATCAGACAATGTGTAACCCGGGAGGATGGGCCCAGTGAGATTAGACAGTGTGTAACCCGGGGAGAATGGGGCCAGTGAGATCAGACAATGTGTAACCCGGGGAGGATGGGTCCAGTGAGATCAGACAATGTGTAACCCGGGAGGATGGGTCCAGTGAGATCAGACAGTGTGTAACTCGGGGAGGACGGGCCCAGTGAGATCAGACAGTGTGTAACCCGGGAGGATGGGTCCAGTGTGATCAGACAGTGTGTAACCCGGGGAGCATGGGCCCAGTGAGATCAGACAGTGTGTAACCCGGGAAGGATGGGCCCAGTGAGATCAGACAGTGTGTAACCCGGGGAGGATGGGCCCAGTGAGATCAGGCAGTGTGTAACACGGGGAGGATTAGCCCAGTGAGATCAGACAGTGTGTAACACGGGGAGGATGAGCCCAGTGAGATCAGACAGTGTGTAACCCGGGAAGGATGGGCCCAGTGAGATCAGACAGTGTGTAACCCGGGGAGGATGGGCCCAGTGAGATCAGACAGTGTTTAACCCGGGGAAGATGGGCCGAGTGAGATTAGACAGTGTGTAACTCAGGGAGGATGGGTCCAGTGAGATCAAACAGTGTGTAACCCGGGGAGAATGGGCCGAGTGAGATCATACTGTTTGTAACCCGGGGAGGATGGGCCCAGTGAGATCAGGCAGTGTGTAACCCGAAGAGGATGGGCCCAGTGAGATCAGACAGTGTGTTACCGGGGAGGATGGATCCAGTGTGATCAATCAGTGTGTAGCCCGGGGAGGATGGGCCCAGTGAGATCAGACAGTGTGTAACCCGAGGAGGAAAGTCCCAGGGAGATCAGGCAGTGTGTGAACTGGGGAGGATGGGTCCAGTGAGATCAGACAGTGTGTAACCCGGGGAGGATGGGTCCAGTGAGATCAGACTGTGTGTAACCCGGGGAGGATGGGTCCAGTGAGATCAGACAGTGTCTGAACATTGTAGGATGGGCCCAGTGAGATTAGACAGTGTGTAACTCAGGGAGGAACGGCCCCCTGAGAGCAGATAGAGTTTATCCTGGGAGGAAGGGCCCAGTGAGATCAGACAATGTGTAACCCGGGGAGGATGGGCCCAGTGAGATCAGACAGTGTGTAACCCGGGGAGGATGGGCCCAGTGTGATCAGACAGTGTGTAACCCGGGGAGGATGGGCCCAGTGAGATCAGACAGTGTGTAACCCGGGGAGGATGGGCCCAGTGAGATCAGACAGCGTGTAACCCGGGGAGGATGGGCCCACTGAGATTAGTCAGTGCGTATCCCGAGGAGGAATGTCCCAGAGAGATCAGACAGTGTGTGAACTGGGGAGGATGGGCCCAGTGAAATCAGACAATGTGTAACCCGGGAGGATGGGCCCAGTGAGATCAGAAATTTTGTATCCCGGGGAGGATGGGCCCAGTGAGATGAGACAGTGTGTAACGCGGGGAAGATGGGTCCAGTGAGATGAGACAGTGTGTAACGCGGGGAAGATGGGCCCAGTGAGATCAGACAGTGTGTAACCCGGGGAGGATGGGTCCAGTGAGATCAGACAATGTGTAACCCAGGGAGGATGGGTCCAGTGAGATCAGACAGTGTGTAATCCGGGGAGGATGGGCCCAGTGAGATCAGACAGTGTGTAACCCGGGGAGGATGGGTCCAGTGAGATCAGTCAGTGTGTAACCCGGGGAGGATGGGTCCAGTGAGATGAGACAGTGTGTAACGCGGGGAAGATGGGCCCAGTGAGATCAAACAATGTGTAACCCGGGGAGGATGGGCCCAGTGAGATCAAACAGAGTGTAACCCGGGGAACATGGGTCCAGTGAGATCAGACAGTGTGTAACCCGGGGAGAATGGGCCCAATGAGATCCGAAAGCTTGTAACCTGTTGAGAATAGACCGAGTGATATCAGACAGTGTGTTACCCGGGGAGTGTGGACCCAGTGAGATCAGACAGTGAGTGACCCAGTTTGGATGGACCCAGTGAGATCAGATCATGTGAAACCTGGGGAGGATGGGCCCAGTGAGATCAGGCAGTGTGTAACCTGGGGAGGATGGGCCCAGTGAGATCAGACTGTGTGTAACCCGGGGATGATGGGCCCACTGAGATTAGTCAGTGCGTATCCCGAGGAGGAATGACCCAGAGAGATCAGACAGTGTGTATCACGGGGAGGAAAGGCCCCCTGAGAGCAGATAGAGTTTATCCTGGGTGGATGGGCCCAGTGAGATTAGACAGTTTGTAACTCAGGGAGGAACGGCCCCCTGAGAGCAGATAGAGTTTATCCTGGGAGGAAGGGCCCAGTGAGATCAGACAGCGTGTAACCCGGGGCGGATGTGCCCAGTGAGTTCAGGCAGTGCGTATCCCGTGGAGGTTTGGTCCAGTGAGATCAGACAGTGTGTAACCCGGGAAGGAAGGGCCCAGTCAGAACAGGCAGCGTGTAACCCGGGGAGGATGGGCCCAGTGAGATCAGACAGTTTGTAACCCGGGGAGGATGGGTCCAGTGAGATCATTCAGTGAGTATCCCGAGGAGGATGGGCCCAGTGAGATCAGACAGTTGGTGAACTGTGGAGGATGGGTCCAGTGAGATCAGACAGTGTGTAACCCGGGGAGGATGGGTCCAGTGAGATCAGACAATGTGTAACCCAGGGAGGATGGGTCCAGTGAGATCAGACAGTGTGTAACCCGGGGAGGATGGGCCCAGTGAGATCAGACAGTGTGTAACCCGGGGAGAATGGGTCCAGTGAGATGAGACAGTGTGTAACGCGGGGAAGATGGGCCCAGTGAGATCAAACAATGTGTAACCCGGGGAGGATGGGCCCAGTGAGATCAAACAGTGTGTAACCCGGGGAGGATGGGTCCAGTGAGATGAGACAGTGTGTAACGCGGGGAAGATGGGCCCAGTGAGATCAAACAATGTGTAACCCGGGGAGGATGGGCCCAGTGAGATCAAACAGTGTGTAACCCGGGGAGGATGGGTCCAGTGAGATCAGACAGTGTGTAACCCGGGGAGGATGGACCCAGTCAGATCAGACAGTGTGTAATCCAGGGAGGATGGGCCCAGTGTGATCAGACAGTGTGTAACTAGGGGAGATGGGCCCAGTGAAGGCAGACAGTTTGTACAGCGGGGAAGATGGGCCCAATCAGATCCGAAAGCTTGTAACCTGTGGAGAATAGACCGAGTGATATCAGACAGTGTGTAACCCGGGGAGTATGGACCCAGTGAGATTAGGCAGTGTGTTACCAGGGGATGATGGGCCCAGTGAGATCAGACAATGTGTAACCTGGGGAGGATGGGCCCAATGAAAACAGATAGTGTGCAACGGGGGGAGAATGGGCCCATGAGATCAGACAGTGTGTAAACCGGGGAGGATGGGCCCAGTGAGATTAGGCAGTGTGTACTCCGGGGAGGATGGGCCCAGTGATATCAATCAGTGTGTAACCTGGGGAGGATGGGCTCAGTGTCATCAGACAGTGTGTAAAACTGGGAATTTGCGCCCAGTGAAATCAAAGAGTGTGTAAACCGGGGAGGTGGGCCCAGTGTGATCAGACAGTGTGTAACCTGTGGAGCAATGACCCAGTGAGATCAGACAGGCTGTGAACTGGGGAGGATGGGCCCTGTGAGATCAGGCAGTGTGCAACCCGGGGAAGATGGGTCCAGTGAGATCAGACAGTGTGTAACCCGGGGAGGATGGGACCAGTGAGATCAGACAGTGTGTAACCCGGGGAGGATGGGACCAGTGATATCAGACAGTGTGTAACCCGGGGAGTATGGACCCAGTGAGATCAGACAGTGAGTGACCCAGTTTGGATGGACCCAGTGAGATCAGATCATGTGAAACCCGGGGAGGATGGGCCCAGTGAGATCAGACAGCGTGTAACCCGGGGAGGATGGGCCCAGTGAGATCAGACAGTGTGTAACCTGGGGAAGATGGGCCCAGTGAGATCAGACAGTGTAACGCGGGGAGGATGGGCCCAGTGAGATCAGACAGTGTGTAACCCGGGGTGGATGTTCTCAGAGAAATCAGACAGTGTGTAACCCGGGAGGATGGGCCCAGTGAGATCAGACAATGTGTGACCCGGGGAGGGGAGGACCAGTGAGATCAGAAACTGTGTAACCCGAGAAGGATGGGCGCAGTGAGATCAGACAATATGTAACCCGGGAGCATGGGCCCAGTGAGAACAGACAGTGTGTGAACGTATAGTCCCAATGAGAATAGACAGTGTGCAACGGGGGGAAAATGGGCCCATGAGATCAGACAGTGTGTACTCCGGGGAGGATGGGTTCAGTGAAAACAGACAGTGTGCAACGGGGGGAAAATGGGCCCATGAGATCAGACAGTGTGTAACCCGGAGAGGATGGGTCCAGTGAGATTAGGCAGTGTGTAACCCGGGAGGATGGGTCCAGTGAGATCAGACAGTGTGTAACCCGGGAGGATGGGCCCAGTGAGATCAGACAGTGTGTAACCCGGGGAGGATGGGTCCAGTGAGATCAGACAGTGTGTAACTCGGGGAAGATGGGCAGAGTGAGATCAGACATTGTTTAACCCGGGCAGGATGGGCCCAGTGAAATCAGACTGTTTGTAACCCGGGGAGAATGGGCCGAGTGAGATCAGACAGTGTGTAACCCGGGGAGGATGGGTCCAGTGAGATCAGACAGCGTGTAACCCGGGGAGGATGGGCCCACTGAAATCAGTCAGTGAATATCCCGAGGAGGAATGTCCCAGAGAGATCAGACAGTTTGTGAACTGTGGAGGATGGGCCCAGTGAGATCAGACAATGTGTAACCCAGGGAGGATGGGCCCAGTGAAATCAGACAGTGTGCAACCCGGGGAGGATGGGCCCAGTGAGATCAGACAATGTGTGACCCGGGGAGGATGGGCCCACTGAGAACAGACAGTGTGTGAACTGGGAACTATAGTCCCAATGAGAATAGACAGTGTGCAACGGAGGGAGAATGGGCCCATGCGATCAGACAGTGTGTAACCCGGGGTGGATGGGCCCAGTGAGATAATACTGTGTGCAACGGGGGGAGAATGGGCCCAGTGAGATCAGACAGTGTGTAACCCGGGGAGGAAGGCCTCAGTGAGATCAGACAGTGTGTTTCCCGGGGAGGATGGGGCCAGTGAGATCAGACAGTGTGTAACCCGGGGAGGATGGGGCCAGTTTGATCAGACAGTGTGTAACCCGGGCAGGATGGGCCCAGTGAGATCTGACAGTGTGTAACCCGGGGTGGATGGGCACAGTGAGATCAGACAGTGTGTAACCCGGAGAGGAAGTCCTCAGTGAGATCAGACAGTGTGTAACCCAGGGTGGATGGGCACAGTGAGATTAGACAGTGTGTAACCTGGGGATGATGGGCCCAGTGAGATCTGACAATGTGTAACCTGGGGAGGATGGGCCCAGTGAGTTCAGACAGTGCGTTACCCGGGGATGATGGGCCCAGTGAGATCAGACAATGTGTAATCTGGTGAGGATGGGCCCAGTGAGATCAGACAGTGTGTAACTCGGGGAAGATGGGCACAGTGAGATCAGACAGTGTGTAACCCGGGCAGGATGGGCCCAGTGAAATCAGACTGTTTGTAACCCGGGGAGAATGGGCCCAGTGAGATCAGACAGTGTGTAACCCAGGGAGGATGGGACCAGTGAGATCAGACAGTGTGTAACCCGGGGAGGATGGGTCCAGTGAGATCAGACAGCGTGTAACCCGGGGAGGATGGGCCCACTGAGATCAGTCAGTGAATATCCCGAGGAGGAATGTCCCAGAGAGATCAGACAGTTGGTGAACTGTGGAGGATGGGCCCAGTGAGATCAGACAATGTGTAACCCGGGGAGGATGGGCCCAGTGAAATCAGAGAGTGTGCAACCTGGGGAGGATGGGCCCAGTGAGATCAGACAATGTGTGACCGGGGAGGATGGGCCCACTGAGAACAGACAGTGTGTGAACTGGGGACTATAGTCCCAATGAGAATAGACAGTGTGCAACGGAGGGAGAATGGGCCCATGCGATCAGACAGTGTGTAACCCGGGGTGGCTGGGCCCAGTGAGATAATACAGTGTGCAACGGGGGGAGAATGGGCCCAGTGAGATCAGACAGTGTGTAACCCGGGGTGGATGGGCACAGTGAGATCAGACAGTGTGTAACCCGGGGAGGAAGGCCTCAGTGAGATCAGACAGTGTGTAACCTGGGGAGGATGGGCCCAGTGAGATCAGACCGTCTGCAACCCGGGGAGGATGGGGCCAGTTTGATCAGACAGTGTGTAACCCGGGGAGGATGGGGCCAGTTTGATCAGACAGTGTGTAACCCGGGGAGGATGGGCCCAGTGAGATCTGACAGTGTGTAACCCAGGGTGGATGGGCACAGTGAGATCAGACAGTGTGTAACCTGGGGATGATGGGCCCAGTTTGATCAGACAGTGTGTAACCCGGGGAGGATGGGCCCAGTGAGAACAGACAGTGTGCAACGGGGGAGAATGGGCCCAGTGAGTTCAGACAGTGCGTTACCCGGGGATGATGGGCCCAGTGAGAACAGACAGTGAGTAACCCGGGGAGGATGGGCTCAGTGTCATCAGACAGTGTGTAAGACTGGGAATTTGCCCCCAGTGAAATCAAAGAGTGTGTAAACCGGTGAGGTGGGCCCAGTGAGATCAGACAGTGTGTAACCCGGGGAGGATGGGCCCAGTGAGATCAGACAGTGTGTCATCCGGGGAGGATGGGTCCAGTGAGATCAGACAGTGTGTAACCCGGGGAGGATGGGTTCAGTGAGATCAGACAGTGTGTAACCCGGGGAAGATGGGCCAAGTGAGATTAGACAGTGTGTAACTCAGGGAGGATGGGTCCAGTGAGATCAAACAGTGTGTAACCCGGGGAGAATGGGCCGAGTGAGATCAGACTGTTTGTAACCCGGGGAGGATAGGCCCAGTGAGATCAGACAGTGTGTCATCCGGGGAGGATGGGTCCAGTGAGATCAGACAATGTGCAACCAGGGGAGAATGGCCCAGTGAGATTAGGCAGTGTGTAACCCGGGAGGATGGGTCCAGTGAGATCAGACAGTGTGTAACCCGGGAGGATGGGCCCAGTGAGATCAGACAGTGTGTAACCCGGGGAGGATGGGTCCAGTGAGATCAGACAGTGTGTAACTCGGGGAAGATGGGCACAGTGAGATCAGACATTGTTTAACCCGGGCAGGATGGGCCCAGTGAAATCAGACTGTTTGTAACCCGGGGAGAATGGGCCGAGTGAGATCAGACAGTGTGTAACCCGGGGAGGATGGGTCCAGTGAGATCAGACAGCGTGTAACCCGGGGAGGATGGGCCCACTGAAATCAGTCAGTGAATATCCCGAGGAGGAATGTCCCAGAGAGATCAGACAGTTTGTGAACTGTGGAGGATGGGCCCAGTGAGATCAGACAATGTGTAACCCAGGGAGGATGGGCCCAGTGAAATCAGACAGTGTGCAACCCGGGGAGGATGGGCCCAGTGAGATCAGACAATGTGTGACCCGGGGAGGATGGGCCCACTGAGAACAGACAGTGTGTGAACTGGGAACTATAGTCCCAATGAGAATAGACAGTGTGCAACGGAGGGAGAATGGGCCCATGCGATCAGACAGTGTGTAACCCGGGGTGGATGGGCCCAGTGAGATAATACTGTGTGCAACGGGGGGAGAATGGGCCCAGTGAGATCAGACAGTGTGTAACCCGGGGAGGAAGGCCTCAGTGAGATCAGACAATGTGTAACCTGGGGAGGATGGGCCCAGTGAGTTCAGACAGTGTGTAACCTGGGGAGGATGGGCCTAGTGAGATCAGACCGTCTGCAACCCAGGGAGGATGGGGCCAGTTTGATCAGACAGTGTGTAACCCGGGGAGGATGGGGCCAGTTTGATCAGACAGTGTGTAACCCGGGCAGGATGGGCCCAGTGAGATCTGACAGTGTGTAACCCGGGGTGGATGGGCACAGTGAGATCAGACAGTGTGTAACCCGGAGAGGAAGTCCTCAGTGAGATCAGACAGTGTGTAACCCAGGGTGGATGGGCACAGTGAGATTAGACAGTGTGTAACCTGGGGATGATGGGCCCAGTGAGTTCAGACAGTGCGTTACCCGGGGATGATGGGCCCAGTGAGATCAGACAATGTGTAATCTGGTGAGGATGGGCCCAGTGAGATCAGACAGTGTGTAACTCGGGGAAGATGGGCACAGTGAGATCAGACAGTGTGTAACCCGGGCAGGATGGGCCCAGTGAAATCAGACTGTTTGTAACCCGGGGAGGATGGGACCAGTGAGATCAGACAGTGTGTAACCCAGGGTGGATGGGCCCAGTGAAATCAGACAGTGTGTAACCCAGGGAGGATGGGACCAGTGAGATCAGACAGTGTGTAACCCGGGCAGGATGGGCCCAGTGAAATCAGACAGTGTGTAACCCAGGGAGGATGGGACCAGTGAGATCAGACAGTGTGTAACCCGGGGAGGATGGGTCCAGTGAGATCAGACAGCGTGTAACCCGGGGAGGATGGGCCCACTGAGATCAGTCAGTGAATATCCCGAGGAGGAATGTCCCAGAGAGATCAGACAGTTGGTGAACTGTGGAGGATGGGCCCACTGAGAACAGACAGTGTGTGAACTGGGGACTATAGTCCCAATGAGAATAGACAGTGTGCAACGGAGGGAGAATGGGCCCATGCGATCAGACAGTGTGTAACCCGGGGTGGATGGGCCCAGTGAGATAATACTGTGTGCAACGGGGGGAGAATGGGCCCAGTGAGATCAGACAGTGTGTAACCCGGGGTGGATGGGCACAGTGAGATCAGACAGTGTGTAACCCGGGGAGGAAGGCCTCAGTGAGATCAGACAGTGTGTAACCTGGGGAGGATGGGCCCAGTGAGATCAGACCGTCTGCAACCCGGGGAGGATGGGGCCAGTTTGATCAGACAGTGTGTAACCCGGGGAGGATGGGGCCAGTTTGATCAGACAGTGTGTAACCCGGGGAGGATGGGCCCAGTGAGATCTGACAGTGTGTAACCCAGGGTGGATGGGCAAAGTGAGATCTGACAGTGTGTAACCCAGGGTGGATGGGCACAGTGAGATCAGACAGTGTGTAACCTGGGGATGATGGGCCCAGTTTGATCAGACAGTGTGTAACCTGGGGAGGATGGGCCCAGTGAGAACAGACAGTGTGCAACGGGGGGAGAATGGGCCCAGTGAGTTCAGACAGTGCGTTACCCGGGGATGATGGGCCCAGTGAGAACAGACAGTGAGTAACCCGGGGAGGATGGGCTCAGTGTCATCAGACAGTGTGTAAGACTGGGAATTTGCGCCCAGTGAAATCAAAGAGTGTGTAAACCGGTGAGGTGGGCCCAGTGAGATCAGACAGTGTGTAACCCGGGTAGGATGGGCCCAGTGAGATCAGACAGTGTGTCATCCGGGGAGGATGGGTCCAGTGAGATCAGACAGTGTGTAACCCGGGGAGGATGGGTTCAGTGAGATCAGACAGTGTGTAACCCGGGGAAGATGGGCCAAGTGAGATTAGACAATGTGTAACTCAGGGAGGATGGGTCCAGTGAGATCAAACAGTGTGTAACCCGGGGAGAATGGGCCGAGTGAGATCAGACTGTTTGTAACCCGGGGAGGATAGGCCCAGTGAGATCAGACAGTGTGTCATCCGGGGAGGATGGGTCCAGTGAGATCAGACAATGTGCAACCAGGGGAGAATGGCCCAGTGAGATCAGACAGTGTGTCATCCGGGGAGGATGGGTCCAGTGAGATCAGACAGAGTGTAACCCGGGGAGCATGGATCCAGTGAAATCAGACAGTGTGTAACCCGGGGAGCATGGATCCAGTGAAATCAGACAGTGTGTAACCCGGGGAGGATGGGCCCAGTGTGATCAGACAGTGTGTAACCCGGGGAGGATGGGCACAGTGAGATCAGACAGTGTGTAATACGGGGAGGATGGGTCCAGTGAGATCAGACAGTGTGTAACCCGGGGAGGATGGGTCCAGTGAGATCAGACTGTGTGTAACCCGGGGAGGATGGGTCCAGTGAGATCAGACAGTGTCTGAACATTGTAGGATGGGACCAGTGAGATCAGACAGTGTATAACCCGGGGTGGATGGGCCCAATGAGATTAGACAGTCTGTAACCCGGGGAGGAACGGCCCCCTGAGAGCAGATAGAGTTTATCCTGGGAGGAAGGGCCCAGTGAGATCAGACAGCGTGTAACCCGGGGCGGATGTGCCCAGTGAGTTCAGGCAGTGTGTAACCCGGGAAGGAAGGGGCCAGTCAGAACAGGCAGTGTGTAACACGGGGAGAATGGGCCCAGTGAGATCAGACTGTTTGTAAACCCGGTGAGGATGGGCCCAGTCAGAACAGGCAGTGTGTAACCCGGGGAGGATGGGCCCAGTGAGATCAGACAGCGTGTAACCCGGGGAGGATGGGCCCACTGAGATTAGTCAGTGCGTATCCCGAGGAGGAATGTCCCAGAGAGATCAGACAGTGTGTGAACTGGGGAGGATGGGCCCAGTGAAATCAGACAATGTGTAACCCGGGAGGATGGGCCCAGTGAGATCAGAAATTTTGTATCCCGGGGAGGATGGGCCCAGTGAGATCAGACAGTTTGTAACCCGGGGAGGATGGGCCCACTGAGATCATTCAGTGGGTATCCCGGGGAGGATGGGCCCAGTGAGATCAGACAGTTTGTAACCCGGGGAGGATGGGCCCACTGAGATCATTCAGTGGGTATCCCGAGGAGGAATGTCCCAGTGAGATCAGACAGTTTGTGAACTGTGGAGGATGGGTCCAGTGAGATCAGACAATGTGTAACCCGGGGAGGATGGGTCCAGTGAGATCAGACAGTGTGTAACCCGGGGAGGATGGGTCCAGTGAGATGAGACAGTGTGTAACGCGGGGAAGATGGGCCCAGTGAGATCAAACAGAGTGTAACCCGGGGAGAATGGGCCGAATGAGATCCGAAAGCTTGTAACCTGTTGAGAATAGACCGAGTGATATCAGACAGTGTGTAACCCGGGGAGTATGGACCCAGTGAGATCAGACAGTGTGTGACCCGGTTTGGATGGACCCAGTGAGATCAGATCATGTGAAACCTGGGGAGAATGGGCCCAGTGAGATCAGACAATGTGTAACCCGGGGAGGATGGGCCCAGTGAGATCAGACAGTGTGTAACCCGGGGAGGATGGGCCCAGTGAGATCAGACAGTGTGTATCCCGGGGAGGATGGGCCCAGTGAGATCAGACAGTTTGTATCCCGGGGAGGATGGGTCCAGTGAGATCAGACAGTGTCTGAACATTGTAGGATGGGACCAGTGAGATCAGACAGTGTCTGAACATTGTAGGATGGGACCAGTGAGATCAGACAGTGTCTGAACATTGTAGGATGGGACCAGTGAGATCAGACAGTGTGTAACACGGGGTGGATGGGCCCAGTGAGATTAGACAGTGTGTAACTCAGGGAGGAACGGCCCCCTGAGAGCAGATAGAGTTTATCCTGGGAGGAAGGGCCCAGTGAGATCAGACAGCGTGTAACCCGGGGCGGATGTGCCCAGTGAGTTCAGGCAGTGCGTATCCCGTGGAGGTTTGGTCCAGTGAGATCAGACAGTGTGTAACCCGGGAAGGAAGGGCCCAGTCAGAACAGGCAGCGTGTAACCCGGGGAGGATGGGCCCAGTGAGATCAAACAGTGTGTAACCCGGGGAGGATGGGTCCAGTGAGATCAGACAGCGTGTAACCCGGGGAGGATGGGCCCAGTGAGATCTGACAGCGTGTAACCCGGGGAGGATGGGTCCAGTGAGATCAGACAGTTTGTGAACTGTGGAGGATGGGTCCAGTGAGATCAAACAGTGTGTAACCCGGGGAGGATGGGTCCAGTGAGATCAGACAGTGTCTAACCCAGGGAGGATGGGTCCAGTGAGATGAGACAGTGTGTAACGCGGGGAAGATGGGCCCAGTGAGATGAGACAGTGTGTAACCCGGGGAGGATGGGTCCAGTGAGATCAGACAGTGTGTAACCCGGGGAGGATGGGTCCAGTGAGATCAGACAGTGTTTAACCCGGGGAGGATGGACCCAGTCAGATCAGACAGTGTGTAACCCGGGGAGGATGGGCCCAGTGAGATCAGACAGTGTGTAATCCGGGGAGGATGGACCCAGTCAGATCAGACAGTGTGTAATCCAGGGAGGATGGGCCCAGTGTGATCAGACAGTGTGTAACTAGGGGAGATGGGCCCAGTGAAGGCAGACAGTTTGTACAGCGGGGAAGATGGGCCCAATCAGATCCGAAAGCTTGTAACCTGTTGAGAATAGACCGAGTGATATCAGACAGTGTGTAACCCGGGGAGGATGGGCACAGTGAGATCAGGCAGTGTGTAACCTGGGGAGGATGGGCCCAGTGAGATCAGACAGTGTAACGCGGGGAGGATGGGCCCAGTGAGATCAGACAGTGTGTAACCCGGGTTGGATGTTCTCAGAGAAATCAGACAGTGTGTAATCCGGGAGGATGGGCCCAGTGAAATCAGAGAGTGTGCAACCCGGGGAGGATGGGCCCAGTGAGATCAGACAATGTGTGACCCTGGGAGGGGAGGCCCAGTGAGATCAGAAACTGTGTAACCCGAGGAGGATAGGCGCAGTGAGATCAGACAATATGTAACCCGGGAGGATGGGCCCAGTGAGAACAGACAGTGTGTGAACTGGGGCGTATAGTCCCAATGAGAATAGACAGTGTGCAACGGGGGGAGAATGGGCCCAGTGAGATCAGACCGTGTGTAACCCGGGGAGGGTGTTCCCAGTGGGATCAGACAGTGTGCAACGGGGGGAGAATGGACCCATGAGATCAGACAGTTTGTAACCCGGGGATGATGGGCCCAGTGAGATCCGACAATGTGTAACCTGGGGAGGATGGGCTCAGTGAGATCAATCAGTGTGTAACCTGGGGAGGATGGGCTCAGTGTCATCAGACAGTGTGTAAAACTGGGAATTTGCGCCCAGTGAAATCAAAGAGTGTGTAAACCGGGGAGGTGGGCCCAGTGTGATCAGACAGTGTGTAACCTGTGGAGCAATGACCCAGTGAGATCAGACAGGCTGTGAACTGGGGAGGATGGGCCCTGTGAGATCAGGCAGTGTGCAACCCGGGGAGGATGGGTCCAGTGAGATCAGACAGTGTGTAACCAGGGGAGGATGGGTCCAGTGAGATCAGACAGTGTGTGAACATTGTAGGATGGGACCAGTGAGATCAAACAGTGTGTAACCCGGGGAGGATGGACCCAGTGAGATCAGACAGTGTGTAACCCGGGGAGGATGGGTCCAGTGAGATCAGACAGTGTGTAACCCGGGGAGGATGGGCCCAGTGAGATCAGACAGTGTGTAACCCGGGGAGGATGGGCCCAGTGAGATCAGACAGTGTGCAACCCGGGGAGGATGGACCCAGTCAGATCAGACAGTGTGTAACCCGGGGAGGATGGACCCAGTCAGATCAGACAGTGTGTAATCCAGGGAGGATGGGCCCAGTGAGATCAGACAGTGTGTAATCCAGGGAGGATGGGCCCAGTGTGATCAGACAGTGTGTAACTAGGGGAGATGGGCCCAGTGAAGGCAGACAGTTTGTACAGCGGGGAAGATGGTCCCAGTGAGATCCGAAAGCTTGTAACCTGTGGAGAATAGACCGAGTGATATCAGACAGTGTGTAACCCGGGGAGTATGGACCCAGTGAGATCAGACAGTGAGTGACCCAGTTTGGATGGACCCAGTGAGATCAGATCATGTGAAACCCGGGGAGGATGGGCCCAGTGAGATCAGACAGCGTGTAACCCGGGGAGGATGGGCACAGTGAGATCAGACAGTGTGTAACCTGGGGAAGATGGGCCCAGTGAGATCAGACAGTGTAACGCGGGGAGGATGGGCCCAGTGAGATCAGACAGTGTGTAACCCGGGGTGGATGTTCTCAGAGAAATCAGACAGTGTGTAACCCGGGAGGATGGGCCCAGTGAGATCAGACAATGTGTGACCCGGGGAGGGGAGGACCAGTGAGATCAGAAACTGTGTAACCCGAGAAGGATGGGCGCAGTGAGATCAGACAATATGTAACCCGGGAGCATGGGCCCAGTGAGAACAGACAGTGTGTGAACGTATAGTCCCAATGAGAATAGACAGTGTGCAACGGGGGGAAAATGGGCCCATGAGATCAGACAGTGTGTACTCCGGGGAGGATGGGTCCAGTGAAAACAGACAGTGTGCAACGGGGGGAAAATGGGCCCATGAGATCAGACAGTGTGTACTCCGGGGAGGATGGGTTCAGTGAAAACAGACAGTGTGCAACGGGGGGAAAATGGGCCCATGAGATCAGACAGTGTGTAACCCGGAGAGGATGGGTCCAGTGAGATTAGGCAGTGTGTAACCCGGGAGGATGGGTCCAGTGAGATCAGACAGTGTGTAACCCGGGAGGATGGGCCCAGTGAGATCAGACAGTGTGTAACCCGGGGAGGATGGGTCCAGTGAGATCAGACAGTGTGTAACTCGGGGAAGATGGGCACAGTGAGATCAGACATTGTTTAACCCGGGCAGGATGGGCCCAGTGAAATCAGACTGTTTGTAACCCGGGGAGGATGGGCCGAGTGAGATCAGACAGTGTGTAACCCGGGGAGGATGGGTCCAGTGAGATCAGACAGCGTGTAACCCGGGGAGGATGGGCCCACTGAAATCAGTCAGTGAATATCCCGAGGAGGAATGTCCCAGAGAGATCAGACAGTTTGTGAACTGTGGAGGATGGGCCCAGTGAGATCAGACAATGTGTAACCCAGGGAGGATGGGCCCAGTGAAATCAGACAGTGTGCAACCCGGGGAGGATGGGCCCAGTGAGATCAGACAATGTGTGACCCGGGGAGGATGGGCCCACTGAGAACAGACAGTGTGTGAACTGGGAACTATAGTCCCAATGAGAATAGACAGTGTGCAACGGAGGGAGAATGGGCCCATGCGATCAGACAGTGTGTAACCCGGGGTGGATGGGCCCAGTGAGATAATACTGTGTGCAACGGGGGGAGAATGGGCCCAGTGAGATCAGACAGTGTGTAACCCGGGGAGGAAGGCCTCAGTGAGATCAGACAATGTGTAACCTGGGGAGGATGGGCCCAGTGAGTTCAGACAGTGTGTTTCCCGGGGAGGATGGGCCTAGTGAGATCAGACCGTCTGCAACCCAGGGAGGATGGGGCCAGTTTGATCAGACAGTGTGTAACCCGGGCAGGATGGGCCCAGTGAGATCTGACAGTGTGTAACCCGGGGTGGATGGGCACAGTGAGATCAGACAGTGTGTAACCCGGAGAGGAAGTCCTCAGTGAGATCAGACAGTGTGTAACCCAGGGTGGATGGGCACAGTGAGATTAGACAGTGTGTAACCTGGGGATGATGGGCCCAGTGAGATCTGACAATGTGTAACCTGGGGAGGATGGGCCCAGTGAGTTCAGACAGTGCGTTACCCGGGGATGATGGGCCCAGTGAGATCAGACAATGTGTAATCTGGTGAGGATGGGCCCAGTGAGATCAGACAGTGTGTAACTCGGGGAAGATGGGCACAGTGAGATCAGACAGTGTGTAACCCGGGCAGGATGGGCCCAGTGAAATCAGACTGTTTGTAACCCGGGGAGGATGGGCCCAGTGAGATCAGACAGTGTGTAACCCAGGGAGGATGGGACCAGTGAGATCAGACAGCGTGTAACCCGGGGAGGATGGGTCCAGTGAGATCAGACAGCGTGTAACCCGGGGAGGATGGGCCCACTGAGATCAGTCAGTGAATATCCCGAGGAGGAATGTCCCAGAGAGATCAGACAGTTGGTGAACTGTGGAGGATGGGCCCAGTGAGATCAGACAATGTGTAACCCGGGGAGGATGGGCCCAGTGAAATCAGAGAGTGTGCAACCTGGGGAGGATGGGCCCAGTGAGATCAGACAATGTGTGACCGGGGAGGATGGGCCCAGTGAGATCAGACCGTCTGCAACCCGGGGAGGATGGGGCCAGTTTGATCAGACAGTGTGTAACCCGGGGAGGATGGGGCCAGTTTGATCAGACAGTGTGTAACCCGGGGTGGATGGGCACAGTGAGATCAGACAGTGTGTAACCCGGGGAGGAAGGCCTCAGTGAGATCAGACAGTGTGTAACCTGGGGAGGATGGGCCCAGTGAGATCAGACCGTCTGCAACCCGGGGAGGATGGGGCCAGTTTGATCAGACAGTGTGTAACCCGGGGAGGATGGGGCCAGTTTGATCAGACAGTGTGTAACCCGGGGAGGATGGGCCCAGTGAGATCAGACAGTGTGTAACCGGGGGAGGATGGGCCCAGTGAGATCTGACAGTGTGTAACCCAGGGTGGATGGGCACAGTGAGATCAGACAGTGTGTAACCTGGGGATGATGGGCCCAGTTTGATCAGACAGTGTGTAACCCGGGGAGGATGGGCCCAGTGAGAACAGACAGTGTGCAACGGGGGGAGAATGGGCCCAGTGAGTTCAGACAGTGCGTTACCCGGGGATGATGGGCCCAGTGAGAACAGGCAGTGTGTAACCCGGGGAGGATGGGCTCAGTGAGATCAGACAATGTGTAACCCGGGGAGGATGGGTTCAGTGAGATCAGACAGTGTGTAACCCGGGGAGGATGGGTTCAGTGAGATCAGACAGTGTGTAAGACTGGGAATTTGCGCCCAGTGAAATCAAAGAGTGTGTAAACCGGTGAGGTGGGCCCAGTGAGATCAGACAGTGTGTAACCCGGGGAGGATGGGCCCAGTGAGATCAGACAATGTGTAACCCGGGGAGGATGGGTTCAGTGAGATCAGACAGTGTGTAAGACTGGGAATTTGCGCCCAGTGAAATCAAAGAGTGTGTAAACCGGTGAGGTGGGCCCAGTGAGATCAGACAGTGTGTAACCCGGGGAGGATGGGTTCAGTGAGATCAGACAGTGTGTAACCCGGGGAGGATGGGTTCAGTGAGATCAGACAGTGTGTAACCCAGGGAGGATGGGCCCAGTGAGATCAGACAGTGTGTCATCCGGGGAGGATGGGTCCAGTGAGATCAGACAGTGTGTAACCCAGGGAGGATGGGCCCAGTGAGATCAGACAGTGTGTCATCCGGGGAGGATGGGTTCAGTGAGATCAGACAGTGTGTAACCCGGGGAAGATGGGCCAAGTGAGATTAGACAGTGTGTAACTCAGGGAGTATGGGTCCAGTGAGATCAAACAGTGTGTAACCCGGGGAGAATGGGCCGAGTGAGATCAGACTGTTTGTAACCCGGGGAGAATGGGCCAAGTGAGATCATACTGTTTGTAACCCGGGGAGGATGGGCCCAGTGAGATCAGACAGTGTGTAACCCAGGGAGGATGGGCCCAGTGAGATCAGACAGTGTGTAACCCAGGGAGGATGGGCCCAGTGAGATCAGACAGTGTGTCATCCGGGGAGGATGGGTCCAGTGAGATCAGACAGAGTGTAACCCGGGGAGCATGGATCCAGTGAAATCAGACAGTGTGTAACCCGGGGAGGATGGGCCCAGTGAGATCAGACAGTGTGTCATCCGGGGAGGATGGGTCCAGTGAGATCAGACAGAGTGTAACCCGGGGAGCATGGATCCAGTGAAATCAGACAGTGTGTAACCCGGGGAGCATGGATCCAGTGAAATCAGACAGTGTGTAACCCGGGGAGGATGGGCCCAGTGTGATCAGACAGTGTATAACCCGGGGAGGATGGGCACAGTGAGATCAGACAGTGTGTAACCCGGGGAGCATGGGTCCAGTGAGATCAGACAGTGTGTAACCCGGGGAGGATGGGTCCAGTGAGATCAGACTGTGTGTAACCCGGGGAGGATGGGTCCAGTGAGATCAGACAGTGTCTGAACATTGTAGGATGGGACCAGTGAGATCAGACAGTGTATAACCCGGGGTGGATGGGCCCAATGAGATTAGACAGTCTGTAACCCGGGGAGGAACGGCCCCCTGAAAGCAGATAGAGTTTATCCTGGGAGGAAGGGCCCAGTGAGATCAGACAGCGTGTAACCCGGGGCGGATGTGCCCAGTGAGTTCAGGCAGTGTGTAACCCGGGAAGGAAGGGGCCAGTCAGAACAGGCAGTGTGTAACACGGGGAGAATGGGCCCAGTGAGATCAGACTGTTTGTAAACCCGGTGAGGATGGGCCCAGTCAGAACAGGCAGTGTGTAACCCGGGGAGGATGGGCCCAGTGAGATCAGACAGCGTGTAACCCGGGGAGGATGGGCCCACTGAGATTAGTCAGTGCGTATCCCGAGGAGGAATGTCCCAGTGAGATCAGACAGTTTGTGAACTGTGGAGGATGGGTCCAGTGAGATCAGACAATGTGTAACCCGGGAGGATGGGCCCAGTGAGATCAGAAATTTTGTATCCCGGGGAGGATGGGCCCAGTGAGATCAGACAGTTTGTAACCCGGGGAGGATGGGCCCACTGAGATCATTCAGTGGGTATCCCGGGGAGGATGGGCCCAGTGAGATCAGATAGTTTGTAACCCGGGGAGGATGGGCCCACTGAGATCATTCAGTGGGTATCCCGAGGAGGAATGTCCCAGTGAGATCAGACAGTTTGTGAACTGTGGAGGATGGGTCCAGTGAGATCAGACAATGTGTAACCCGGGGAGGATGGGTCCAGTGAGATCAGACAGTGTGTAACCCGGGGAGGATGGGTCCAGTGAGATGAGACAGTGTGTAACGCGGGGAAGATGGGCCCAGTGAGATCAAACAGAGTGTAACCCGGGGAGAATGGGCCGAATGAGATCCGAAAGCTTGTAACCTGTTGAGAATAGACCGAGTGATATCAGACAGTGTGTAACCCGGGGAGTATGGACCCAGTGAGATCAGACAGTGTGTGACCCGGTTTGGATGGACCCAGTGAGATCAGATCATGTGAAACCTGGGGAGAATGGGCCCAGTGAGATCAGACAATGTGTAACCCGGGGAGGATGGGCCCAGTGAGATCAGACAGTGTGTAACCCGGGGAGGATGGGCCCAGTGAGATCAGACAGTGTGTATCCCGGGGAGGATGGGTCCAGTGAGATCAGACAGTGTCTGAACATTGTAGGATGGGACCAGTGAGATCAGACAGTGTGTAACCCGGGGCGGATGTGCCCAGTGAGTTCAGGCAGTGCGTATCCCGTGGAGGTTTGGTCCAGTGAGATCAGACAGTGTGTAACCCGGGAAGGAAGGGCCCAGTCAGAACAGGCAGCGTGTAACCCGGGGAGGATGGGCCCACTGAGATCAGAAATTTTGTATCCCGGGGAGGATGGGTCCAGTGAGATCATTCAGTGAGTATCCCGAGGAGGATGGGCCCAGTGAGATCAGACAGTGTGTAACCCGGGGAGGATGGGCCCAGTGAGATCAAACAGTGTGTAACCCGGGGAGGATGGGTCCAGTGAGATCAGACAGTGTGTAACCCGGGGAGGATGGGCCCAGTGAGATCAGACAGTGTGTAACCCGGGGAGGATGGGTCCAGTGAGATCAGACAGTGTCTAACCCAGGGAGGATGGGTCCAGTGAGATGAGACAGTGTGTAACGCGGGGAAGATGGGCCCAGTGAGATGAGACAGTGTGTAACCCGGGGAGGATGGGTCCAGTGAGATCAGACAGTGTTTAACCCGGGGAGGATGGACCCAGTCAGATCAGACAGTGTGTAACCCGGGGAGGATGGGCCCAGTGAGATCAGACAGTGTGTAATCCGGGGAGGATGGACCCAGTCAGATCAGACAGTGTGTAATCCAGGGAGGATGGGCCCAGTGTGATCAGACAGTGTGTAACTAGGGGAGATGGGCCCAGTGAAGGCAGACAGTTTGTACAGCGGGGAAGATGGGCCCAATCAGATCCGAAAGCTTGTAACCTGTTGAGAATAGACCGAGTGATATCAGACAGTGTGTAACCCGGGGAGGATGGGCACAGTGAGATCAGGCAGTGTGTAACCTGGGGAGGATGGGCCCAGTGAGATCAGACAGTGTAACGCGGGGAGGATTGGCCCAGTGAGATCAGACAGTGTGTAACCCGGGTTGGATGTTCTCAGAGAAATCAGACAGTGTGTAATCCGGGAGGATGGGCCCAGTGAAATCAGAGAGTGTGCAACCCGGGGAGGATGGGCCCAGTGAGATCAGACAATGTGTGACCCTGGGAGGGGAGGCCCAGTGAGATCAGAAACTGTGTAACCCGAGGAGGATAGGCGCAGTGAGATCAGACAATATGTAACCCGGGAGGATGGGCCCAGTGAGAACAGACAGTGTGTGAACTGGGGCGTATAGTCCCAATGAGAATAGACAGTGTGCAACGGGGGGAGAATGGGCCCAGTGAGATCAGACCGTGTGTAACCCGGGGAGGGTGTTCCCAGTGGGATCAGACAGTGTGCAACGGGGGGAGAATGGACCCATGAGATCAGACAGTTTGTAACCCGGGGATGATGGGCCCAGTGAGATCCGACAATGTGTAACCTGGGGAGGATGGGCTCAGTGAGATCAATCAGTGTGTAACCTGGGGAGGATGGGCTCAGTGTCATCAGACAGTGTGTAAAACTGGGAATTTGCGCCCAGTGAAATCAAAGAGTGTGTAAACCGGGGAGGTGGGCCCAGTGTGATCAGACAGTGTGTAACCTGTGGAGCAATGACCCAGTGAGATCAGACAGGCTGTGAACTGGGGAGGATGGGCCCTGTGAGATCAGGCAGTGTGTAACCCGGGGAGGATGGGTCCAGTGAGATCAGACAGTGTGTAACTCGGGGAAGATGGGTCCAGTGTGATCAGACAGTGTGTAACTCGGGGAAGATGGGTCCAGTGAGATCAGACAGTGTGTAACCCGGGGAGGATGGGCCCAGTGAGATCAGACAGTGCGTAACCCGGGGATGATGGGCCCAGTGAGATCAAACAGTGTGTAACCCGGGGAGGATGGGTCCAGTGAGATCAGACAGTGTGTAACCCGGGGAGGATGGGCCCAGTGAGATCAGACGGTATGTAACCCGGGGAGGATGGGCCCAGTGAGATCAGACAGTGTGTAACCCGGGAGGATGGGTCCAGTGAGATCAGACGGTATGTAACCCGGGGAGGATGGGCCCAGTGTGATCAGACAGTGTGTAACCGGGTAGGATGGGCCCAGTGAGATCAGACAGTGTGCAACGGGGCGAGAATGGGCCCATGAGATCAGACAGTGTGTATCCCGGGGAGGATGGGCCCAGTGAGATCAGACAGTGTGTAACCCGGGGAGGATGGGCCCAGTGAGATTAGACAGCGTGTAACCCGGGGAGGATGGGTCCAGTGAGATCAGACAGTGTGTAACACGGGGAGGATGGGCCCATTGAGAACAGTCAACGTGCAATCCCGGGGAGAATGGGCCCAGTGAGATCAGACAGTGTGTAACCCGGGGTGGATGGGTCCAGTGAGATCAGACAGTGTGTAACACGGGGAGGATGGGCCCATTGAGAACAGTCAACGTGCAATCCCGGGGAGAATGGGCCCAGTGAGATCAGACAGTGTGTAACCCGGGGTGGATGGGCCCAGTGAGATCAGACAGTGTGTAACACGGGGAGGATGGGCCCATTGAGAACAGTCAACGTGCAATCCCGGGGAGAATGGGCCCAGTGAGATCAGACAGTGTGTAACCCGGGGAGGATGGGCCCAGTGAGATCAGACAGTGTGTAACCCGGGGAAGATGGGCCCATGTGAGATTAGACAGTGTGTAACTCAGGGAGGATGTGCCCAGTGAGTTTAGGCAGTGCGTAACTAGGGGAATATGGGTGCAGTGAGATCAAACAGTGTGTAACCCGGTGAGGATGGTTCCAGTGAGATCAGACAGTGTGTAACCCGGGGAGGATGGGCCCAGTGAGATCAGACAGTGTGTAATACGGGGAGGATGGGCCCAGTGAGATCAGACAGTGTGTAACCCGGGGAGGATGGGCCCAGTGAGATCAGACAGTGTGTAACCCGGGGAGGATGGGCACAGTGAGATCAGACAGTGTGTAATACGGGGAGGATGGGCCCAGTGAGATCAGACAGTGTGTAACCCGGGGAGGATGGGCCCAGTGAGATCAGACAGTGTGTAACCCGGGGAGGATGGGCACAGTGAGATCAGACAGTGTGTAACCCGGGGAGGATGGGTCCAGTGAGATCAGACAGTGTGTAACCCGGGGAGGGTGGGCCCATTGAGAATAGTCAATGTGCAATCCCGTGGAGGATGGGCCCATGAGATCAGACAGTTTGTACCCCGGGGTGGATGGGCCCAGTGAGATAATACTGTGTAACCCGGGGAGGGTGTTCCCAGTGGGATCAGACAGTGTGTAACCCGGGAAGGATGGGCCCAGTGAGATCAGACAGTGTGTAACCCGGGGAGGATGGGCCCAGTGAGATCAGACAATGTGTAACCCGGGGAGGATGGGTCCAGTGAGATCAAACAGTGTGTAATCCTGGGAGGATGTGTCCAGTGAGTTCAGGCAGTGCGTAACCCGGGGAGGATGGGTCGCGTGAGATCAGACAGTGTTTAACTCGAGGAGAATGGGTCGCGTGAGATCAGACTGTTTGTATCCCGGGGAGAATGGGCCGAGTGAGATCAGACTGTTTGTAACCCGGGGAGAATGGGCCCAGTGAGATCAGACAGTGTGTAACCCGAGGAGGATGGGCCCATGAGATTAGTTAGTGCGTATCCCGAGGAGGAATTTCCCAGAGAGATCAGACAGTGTGTGAACTGGGGAGGATGGGCTCAGTGAGATCACTCAATGTGTAACCCGAGGAGGATGGGCCCAGTGAGATCAGACAGTATGTATCCCGCGGCGGATGGGCCCAGTGAGATCAGACATTGTGTAAACCTGGGAGCATGGGTCCAGTAGGATCAGACAGTTTGTAACCCGGGGAGGATGGGTCCAGTGAGATGAGACAGTGTGTGACCCGGGGAGGATGTGCCCAGTGAGATCAGACAATGTTTAACCCGGGGAGTTTGGGCCCAGTGAGATCAGACAGTGTATAACCCGGGGTGCCGCCGTGACATCGGCCAGCTCAATTTCTCTGCTCCCCTCACTCACTCCAACCTACCTCCCTCTGAACTTGCAGCACTCCTTTCTCTCCGATCCAACCCTGACATTGTCATTAAACCTGCTGACAAGGGTGGCGCTGTTGTTGTTTGGGGAACCGACCTCTACCTCGCGGAAGTTGAACGCCAACTCTCTGACACCTCCTCCTACCTCCACCTGGACCATGACCCCACTACCGAACATCAAGCCACCGTGTCCAAGACTGTCACTGTCCTCATCTCCTCTGGAGATCTTCCCCCCACGGCCGCCAACCTCATAGTTCCCCAAACCCGCACAGCCCGCTTCTACCTCCTTCCCAAGATCCACAAACAGGACTGCCCCGGTAGACCCATCGTTTCAGCCTGTTCTTGCCCCACGGAACTTATCTCTTCCTATCTCGACTCTATTTTTTCTCCCCTTGTCCAGTCTCTTCCCACCTACATCCGCGACTCTTCCGATGCCCTCCGCCATTTTAACAGTTTCCAGTTTCCCGGCCCCAACCGTCTCCTCTTCACTATGGACGTACAATCCCTCTACACCTCCATTCCCCACCAGGATGGCCTGAGGGCGCTCCGCTTCTTCCTTGAACAGAGGCCCAACCAGTCCCCATCCACCACCACCCTCCTCCGCCTGGCTGAACTTGTTCTCACATTGAACAACTTCTCCTTTGACTCTACCCATTTCCTCCAAATTAAAGGTGTTGCTATGGGTACCCGCATGGGTCCTAGCTATGCCTGCCTTTTCGTGGGATATGTGGAACACTCTTTGTTCCAGTCCTACTCGGGTCCCCTCCCTCACCTCTTTTTCCGGTACATTGATGACTGTATCGGTGCCGTCTCCTGCTCTCGCCCTGAACTAGAAAATTTCATTCACTATGCTTCCAATTTCCACCCTTCCCTCACCTTCACATGGTCCATCTCCGACTCTTCCCTTCCCTTCCTCGACTTCTCCATCTCCATCTCTGGGGATAGGTTATTGACTAACATTCACTACAAGCCCACCGACTCCCACAGCTACCTGGACTACACTTCCTCCCACCCCGCCTCCTGTAAGGACTCTATTCCATTCTCCCAGTTTCTCCATCTCCGCCGCATCTGCTCTGATGATGCCACCTTCCATACCAGTGCTTCCGACATGTCTTCCTTTTTCCTCAACCGAGGATTCCCCTCTACCGTGGTCGACACGGCCCTCGACCGTGTCCGTTCTATCTCCCGCACATCTGCCCTCACCCCTGCCCCTCCCTCCCGGAACCACGATAGGGTTCCCCTTGTCCTCACCTTTCACCCCACCAGCCTCCACATTCAACGGATCATCCTCCGCCATTTCCGCCACCTCCAGCGTGATCCCACCACCAAACACATCTTCCCCTCACCTCCCCTTTCAGCATTCCGTAGGGACCGCTCCCTCCGCGACACCCTAGTCCACTCCTCTACCACCCCCAGCACACCTTCCCCTTCGCCCGGCACCTTCCCGTGCACGCGCAGGAGATGCAACACATGCCCTTATACCTCCCCTCTTCCCACTGTCCAGGGCCCCAAACACCCCTTCCAGGTGAAACAGCGATTTACTTGTACTTCCTGCAATTTAGTATACTGTATTCGCTGCTCACGATGTGGACTCCTCTACATTGGGGAGACCAAACGCAGATTGGGTGACCGCTTTGCGGAACACCTCCGTTCAGTCCGTAAGGGGGACCCCGAGCTCCCGGTGGCCTGTCACTTTAATTCACCACTTCACTCCCACTCTGACCTCACCGTCCTCGGCCTATTACACTGTTCCACGGAAGCTCAGCGTAAGCTCGAGGAACAGCACCTCATCTTTCGTTTAGGCACGCTACAGCCCTCTGGACTCAATATCGAGTTCAACAATTTTAGATCATAACCTCAGCTCCAATCACATTTATATTTTATTTTATCCACCCTTTTATTTGTCCCCCCCCACCTTTTTTTTTTCCTCCTAGGAGCTGGCAGCTGTCCTTCATTCTGCCAGTGGATTTCACACTTCTTTCAGCCTTAATCTGTCACATTAACACCACCTCTAGCCTTGCATATCTCTTAATGTCTCTTCATCTCCCCCTTTGTTCCTTTATCCCCTCCCCCTTTTCCCAGCTTTACCCTGGCCTTAAATCTATTTGATTTCCGGCTCTTCCCAGTTCTGATGAAAGGTCATCGACCTGAAACGTTAACTCTCTTTCTCTCTCCACGGATGCTGCCTGGCCTGCTCAGTTTTTCCAGCGTTTTCTGTTGTTATTTCGGATTTCCAGCATCCGCAGTATTTTGCTATCGTATAACCCGGGGAGCATGGGTCCAGTGAGATCAGACAGAGTGTAACCCGGGGAGGATGGGCCCAGTGTAATCAGGCAGTGTGTAACCAGGGGAGGATGGGTCCAGTGAGATCAGGCAGTGTGTAACCCGGGGTGGATGGGCCCAGAGAGATCAGACAGTGTGTAACCCGGGGAGGATGGGCCCAGTGAGATCAGGCAGTGTGTAACCCGGGGAGGATGGGCCCAGTGAGATCAGACAGTGTGTACCCGGGGAGCATGGGTCCAGTGAGATCAGACAGTGTGTAACCCGGGGAGGATGGGCCCAGTGAGATCAGACTGTGTGTAACCCGGGGAGGATGGGCCCAGTGAGATCACACAGTGAGTAACCCGGGGAGGATGGGCGCAGTGAAATCAGACACTGTGTAACCCGGGGAGGCTGGGCACAGTGACATCAATTATGTGTAACCCGCGGAGGATGGGCCCAGTGAGATCAGACAGTGTGTAACCCAGGGAGGATGGGCCCAGTGACATCAGACAGTGTGTAACCCGGGGAGGATGGGCCCAGTGAGATCAGACAGTGTGGAACCCGGGGAGGATGGGTCCAGTGAGATCAGACAGTGTGTAACCCGGTGAGGATGTGCCCAGTGAGATCAGACAGTGTGTAACCCTGGGAGGATGGGCCCAGTGAGATCAGACAGTGTGTAACCCTGGGAGGATGGTTCCAGTGAGATCAGACAGTGTGTAACCCTGGGAGGATGGTTCCAGTGAGATCAGACAGTGTGTAACCCGGGAAGGATGGGCCCAGTGAGATAATACTGTGTAACCCGGGGAGGGTGTTCCCAGTGGGATCAGACAGTGTGTAACCCGGGAAGGATGGGCCCAGTGAGATCAATCAGTGTGTAACCCGGGGAGGATGGGTCCAGTGAGATCAGACAGTGTCTAACCCGCGGAGGATGGACCCAGTGAGATCAGACAATGTGTAACCCGGGGAGGATGGGGCCACTGAGATTAGTTAGTGCGTATCCCGAGGAGGAATTTCCCAGAGAGATCAGACAGTGTGTGAACTGGGGAGGATGGGCTCAGTGAGATCAGTCAATGTGTAACCCGGGGAGCATGGGTCCAGTAGGATCAGACAGTTTGTAACCCGGGGAGGATCGGTCCAGTGAGATGAGACAGTGTGTAACCCGGGGAGGATTGGTCCAGTGAGATGAGACAGTGTGTAACCCGGGGAGTTTGAGCCCAGTGAGATCAGACAATGTATAACCCGGGGAGGATTGGTCCAGTGAGATGAGACAGTGTGTAACCCGGGGAGGATGGGCCCAGTGAGATCAGACAATGTATAACCCGGGGAGCATGGGTCCAGTAAGATCAGACAGTGTGTAACCCGGGGTGGATGGGCCGAGTGAGATCAGACTGTTTGTAACCGGGGGAGGATGGGTCCAGTGAGATCAGACAGTGTGTAACCCGGGGAAGATGGGCCGAGTGAGATCAGACTGTTTGTAACCGGGGGAGGATGGGTCCAGTGAGATCAGATAATGTGCAACCCGGGGAGGATGGGCCCAGTGAGATCAGACAGTGTGTTACCGGGGAGGATGGGCCCAGTGAGATAATACTGTGTAACCCGGGGAGGGTGTTCCCAGTGGGATCAGACAGTTTGTATCCCGGGAAGGATAGGCCCAGTGAGATCAGACAGTGTGTAACCTGGGGAGGATGTGCCCAGTGAGATCAGACAGTGTGTAACCCGGGGAGGATGGGCCCAGTGAGATCAGACAGTTTGTAAATCTGGGAGGATGTGCCCAGTGAGATCAGACAGTGTGTAACCCGGGGAGGATGGGCCCAGTGAGATTAGACAGTTTGTAAATCTGGGAGGATGTGCCCAGTGAGATCAGACAGTGTGTGAACATTGTAGGATGGGACCAGTGAGATCAGACAGTGTGTAACCCAGGGAGGATGGGCCGAGTGAGATCAGACAGTGTGTAACTCGGGGAGGATGGGCCCAGTGAGATCAGACAGTGTGTAACCCGGGGTGGATGGGCCCTGTGAGATCAGACAGTGTGTAACCCTGGGAGGATGGGCCCAGTATCAGACAGTGTGTAACCCGGGGAGGATGGGTCCAGTGAGATCAGAACGTGTGTAACCTCGTGAGGATGGTCCCAGTGAGATCAGACAGTGTGTAACCTCGTGAGGATGGTCCCAGTGAGATCAGACAGTGTGTAACCCGGGGAGGATGGGCCCAGTGAGATCAGACAGTGTGTAACCCGGGGAGGATGGGGCCACTGAGATTAGTTAGTGCGTATCCCGAGGAGGAATTTCCCAGAGAGATCAGACAGTGTGTGAACTGGGGAGGATGGGCCCAGTGAGATCAGACGGTGTGTAACCCTGGGAGTTTGGGCCCAGTGTGATGAGACAGTGTGTAACCCGGGGAGTTTGGGCCCAGTGAGATCAGACAGTGTGTAACTCGGGGAGGACGGGCCCAGTGAGAGCAGACAGTGTATAACTCGGGGAGGATGGGCCCCGTGAGATCAGGTAGTGTGTAACCCGAGGTGGATGGGTCCAGTGAGATCAGACAGTGTGTAACCCGGGGAGGATGGGTCCAGTGAGATCAGACAGTGTGTAACCCGGGGAGGATGGGCCCAGTGAGATCAGACAGTGTGTAACCCGGGGAGGATGGGTCCAGTGAGATCAGACAGTGTGTAACCCGAGGTGGATGGGTCCAGTGAGATCAGACAGTGTGTAACCCGGGGAGGATGGGCCCCGTGAGATCAGACAGTGTGTAACCCGGGGAGGATGGGCCCAGTGAGATCAGACAGTGTGTAACCCGGGGAGGATGGGTCCAGTGAGATCAGACAGTGTGTAACCCGAGGTGGATGGGTCCAGTGAGATCAGACAGTGTGTAACCCGGGGAGGATGGGCCCAGTGAGATCAGACAGTGTGTAACCCGAGGTGGATGGGTCCAGTGAGATCAGACAGTGTGTAACCCGGGGAGGATGGGCCCAGTGAGATCAGACAGTGTGTTACCGGTGAGGATGGGCCCAGTGAGATCAGACAGTGTGTAACCCAGGGAGGATGGGCCCAGTGAGATCAGACAGTGTGAAACCCAGAGAGGATGGGTCCAGTGAGATCAGACAGTGTGTAACACGGGGAGTATGGGTCCAGTGAGATCAGACAATGTGCAACCCGGGGAGGATGGGCCCATTGAGAACAGTCAGTGTGCAATCCCGGGGAGGATGGGCCTTGTAAATTCAAACAGCGCTGCTTTGTCTAATGCGCAGATAGAAAATGTTACGTTTCTCCATCAAATTCTGGGGATTCGGAGGAAGCCTAGGCGGGTTTCCCGAGGATCTGTGGAAGGGAGAGAAATACTCGGCTCTGAAACTGAAGAGACGGAGTACCCCGTCAGCGATTGGTCCCACTGTTATCTCGGCAATCTGTGACACATTTTCAGAAATACAATTGGATTTCCTTTTGAAAACTGCAGAGAGAAGCAGAGTATCATAAACCGTAATATTCAACAGGGCAGGAGCTGAGCTTTGTCTAAAATAAGCAGGGATTTTTTCACTGAGAGCGGCTGGGGTTGGGAATAGCTTGGACTGAATGCAGTATTCTTTGAGGATAACTGAGTGTTAGGTCGAGCAATATGATGGCGTTTGTTGGGAATTGGCGATGCTGCTGTAGAGGAGAACGAGCAAAGGCAGACCAATCATTGGGTGAGAATGGGGCCAACAGCAGCGAACAAATTAATAATAGTGCTGTGGTTGGTACGTGGGGATTTACTTCACAGTCAATATTTAGATAATTACATAAACGTGCACACTACATTCGACTTCACAACTTCAAAATTGTTCTCATTTTCTACCCTCCCATAATTAGATCTCCGGGTGAATGTCACCGTGATTGAGGAAGGTCCACAGCTGGAAGTAAACAGGGATTGTAGACTGCAGAACGACAGCAGGTGAACCAGCACAGGATTGTGAAAGCACCAGAGAGAACCCTTCCGATTCAAAGAATTTCCAGAGATCGACTGGGGAGAAAGGTAAGAGAGAGTCCCATTGACTCATAAACACTGGTCCTGGATATGGTCCGGGGAGAGAGGTCAAAGAGAGTCTCATTGACTCAGATACACACTGTTCCTGAAGATGGACTGGGGAGAAAGGTCAGAGAGTGTCCCATTGACTCAGATACACACTGGTCCTGGAGATGTGCTGGGGAGAAAGGTCACAGATTCCCATTGACTCAGATACACACTGGTCCTGGAGATGGACTGGGGAGAAAGGTCAGAGGGAGTCCCAGTGACTCAGATACACACTGGTTCTGGAGATGTACTGGGGAGAAAGGTCAGAGAGAGTCCCATTGACACAGATACACACTGGTCCTGGAGATGGACTGGGGAGAAAGATCAGAGAGAGTCCCATTGACTCAGATACTCACTGGTCCTTGAGATGGACCGGGGAGAAAGGTCAGAGAGAGTCCCATTGACTCAGATACTAACTGGTCCTGTAGACAGTGCACAAATGTAACAATGTAATGCAGAAAATTATGACAATGAGACTGGGAGAGTCTGACCACCGAGCACAATTATCCAGCATGAGGCCCTGCAATGAAATGTGAAGTGAGGTCAGTTTCTCTCTCTAAACACACAGTCACAGCAAATCTTGTGTGTTTTTAGAGTAAAGGGGTTTGATCTAAGAGGTGACTGAAATCTGAGGCAGAGCCCAGCAGATGGCAACGTGGCTGTTTATTAGGCGGGGCTGAATTCCCATCGACAACATCAGATCTCAATGTTTAAATGGCTCTGATCTGGTGACAAATCAAATGGAAAAATTGAACTGAAAACATCATAGTCAATTCACTGATCACAATGAACAGACCAATCTGAAAGATCAGCCCAGCGTATCACAGACATAATAAATTATACATTCACAAACAATCATAATTAGAATGAAATATATTTCTAACTACAAACATTGATCATTTGTGATTTATTGATCACTAAAAATATTCGAATTTTAATATAACAACATGGAGAATTGCAATATATTGATTGACGTCCTATTTGACGCTGAGATGAGCTTGGAACCCCATAATCGCTTCATCGCCAAGTGTGCCTGCTTCCAACACCATAAAAATCACCGGCTTCTGCCTCAATCTCTGCTCATTTGCTGCTGGAACCATCATTCATGCCTTTGTTACCTCTGAACTCTAATATTCCAATGCTCTCTGGCCGGCGTCTCCTCATGCACCCTCTGTAATCTCGAGCTCATCCAAAGCTCGGCTGCCCGTATCCTAACTGGCACCAATTCCTGTTCACTCATCACCCCTGTGGTCAGAATGGATGTAAACTCACTGATTCCAGGTTCAATTCGGCGGCTGGAACTGCTACAGATGTGCGGGGTTCGGGCGCTGCACAGCCGGGGCCGCCCTCCCGTGCAGACTGAGGCTACTGATTGGATTTCTGTTTTTGTTTGAACAACCTTCCGTTCTTCACTTGTTAACGAATTAAGTATTAACGTTATAAACACTTTGTTTCTTTCTACTTTAACATAATAAAAACAATCTAAAAGCTGAGTATAATTTCATATTATAACACAATTTACGTGGACTTTTATCAGCAGATTTGAGCGTAGGCATGTGCTCCTCCTTTTACATTTCTTTCTTCTAAATCTTAACACAAAAACTTATTTTTAGACACTGTTTCTCTTTATCGAACTGGCAATGCCCTTGCCTGGTCATTGCAACGTCCATCAGCCGATGCTTACGCATACACGTTTACATTTCGCTACAACATATGTATATCAACATCCCTTCACGTAGGTTGCAATGTCCTTGATGACATTCCTATTTGGAGGGATCCCAGTTTTAGTCTAAGGGCCTGAAACTGATCACATGAACAAGCTGACTGTTGCTCAGTGAAATCCGTATTTCTCTCTCTCTCTCTCTATCTGTCTCAATCTCGTTCGGTCTCAATGAGGCCAACCACTATTGTTTTTGCTCTCTATTGAATGAGCTAAAATGAACACTTTCCAGTAGGCCAATTAGCCGAATTCCATGCGCCAACACAGGCGAATCTTGTCCACTGACGACACAAATCCGTAAATTGCAGGAGTGCTGACCAAGGTTATTGAACAGAAAACCCTGGGCAAAGGGTCCCCTATTCTCCTGTGTCCGCGGGCAAGGCTCCCCGCCAGCAGCACCAAATCTGAAATAAACGACCTCCATGGTCTCCATAATATCGATATTATACTGCGTGATATGGCAGTACCAGAAATTGTTACCGAATTAAACTATATTTAATCTCAAATTGTTAAAATAAGTAAACTGACAGGTCTCAACAAGAAGCTGGGTGAAACTTTTCAAATATATGCCCCATCGTAACATATGTTTCTAGATTTAACAATTTAAGTTGAATTCAATGGATATTAATTAAACATAAAACGGTGATAAAATTGTCACCAAACGTTATTAATTTTCAATCAGAAATTTCAACTTAATTCAAATGAATAATGTTGTGTGTTGTGTCGGAATAGTGGTAGTGATCATAATTCAGTTTGAATTGAATAGTTATGCAAAAGGATAAAGATAGACCACAAATAAAAATTGGGGAAAGGCAAATTTTACTGAGCTGAGATGTGAGTTCGCAAAAGTCGACCGAAACTGCTTCATAAATTAAATCATTGTGAGATCAGTGGAGGCATTCAAGGAAGAGGGTTCAGGGCAAATATATTCCCACAAAGAAAAAGGATGTGACTCCCAAATCTAGGGTCCCCTGGATGTCAAGAGGCTTACAAGGTATGATCAGACAAGAAATGGAAGTTATTGTCAGATACCGAGAGCTAAATACTGCAGAAAGCCTGGAGGAGTGTAGAAAGTGCAGAGGTGAAATCGAAAAGGAAATTAGGACAACAAAAAGAGGGCACGGAAAAATATTGGCAAGTACAACCAATGGAAACATAAGATACTTTATAAATACATAAAGAGCAAGAGGATAACTAAGGAAAGAATAAGGCCTGTTAGACACCAAAAAGGTAACCTGTGTGTGGAGGTGGAAGACGGAGGCATGGTTCTTAATGAATAATTTACGCCTGTCTTCTCAAAAGATGGGGATGAAGCAGACATTGTTTTTAAGGAGATGGAGTTTGAAATATTAGATGAAATAAACATAGTGAGAGAGGAAATATTAAAGTAGATAAATCGCCAAACCCGGATGAAATTTATTCCAGGCTGTTAAGAGAATTAAGGGAAGAAATATCGGAGGCACTGACGATTATTTTCCATTCCTCTCTGGCTACAGGAGAACTTGAGGATGGCTAACGGGGTACCGTTGTTTAAAAAGGGAGAAATGGATAGATCGAGTAATTACAGGTCAATCAGCCTTAACTCGGTGGTGGGCATTTGTGAGGGGCAGTATTAGTAGTTACTTGGAAAGACACGGATTCATCAAGCACAGTCAGCATGGATTTGTTAAGAGAAGGTCGTGTCTGACTAGCTTGATTGAATTTTTTGAGGAGGTAAAAAGGAGGGTTGATGAGGGTCGTGCGATGGATGTAATCTACATGGATATTAGAAAGGCTTTTGACAAGGTCCCACATGGCAGACCGGTCAGAAAAGTAGAAGCCCATTGGATCCAAGGGAAAGTGACAAGTTGGACCCAAAAGTGGCTCCTTGGCAGGAAGCAAAAGGTAATGGCCGATGGTTGTTTTTGTGTCTTGAAAGCTGCTCTCAGTGCGGTGCCGCAGGGATCAGTAATAGCTCCTTTCCTTTTTGTGGTATATATCAAGGATTTAGTTTTCAATGTATGGGGCATGATTGAGAAGTTTGCAGATGCTACGGAAATTGGCCATGTAGTTGATAGTGAGAAATAAATCTGAACACTGCAGGAAGGTATCAACTGACTGATCAGATGGGCAGATAAGTGGCAAATTGAATTTAGTTCGGAGAAGCGTGAGGTAATGTTTTTGGGTATGGCTAACAAGGCAAGGAAATGCACAATAAGTGGTAGGATTCCGAGAATTGTAGAGGAAAAGAGTGATCTTGGAGTGCATGTACACGGATCCATGATGGTACCTGGACAGGTAAATAAATTGGTTACAAGCCAGCCGTGATTCTTTCCTTTATTAGCCAAAGCATAGAATATAAGAGCAGGAAGCTTATGCTAGAACAGTATAAAGCATTAGTTAGGCCACAGCTAGAGTACTGTTTACAGTTTTGGTCACCACATAACAGGAAAAATGTGATTGCACTAATGCAGGTACAGATTCTATGATTTTAAATTTTCTCGGTGGTCATCTGACCCAGATCCCTGCCTCGAACAAGTGTTTCATTGTATTAAACTGACAGTGGTGTTTGTGCCGATACTTTCTAGATTCATTCCCGTGCTCTTTCTACACAATCAATTGATTATCGAGTGGACCTGCTTTTAGCAGGAAATACAAACACGATGTTTCAGCACTTTAAACACTAATTGGAGTTTTAAGAAATGCCTTGTTTATTCAAATGTTGTAACATTTCGGATGTGTAAGGTAACTACCAGATGATTTGACATGGAATTCAGTATTTTACCAGCAATTAATGGTCACTGTTGACAGTTACAAATTTAGGTGGTTTAAGACAGTCAGATTTTCAGAAAAGGTGGGGTCTATTTCCAGTATTGTGAGTATGTTATCGATGTGCTTTGTAGATGTGGCGCAGCTTAATGTTCTTTGCAGTTGGAACTGATGGTGGATTCAGTAACTCCGCAGTGTCAGGTCTGGTGGTTTAAAAGAAAAACATCCGTTACTGGAATTGCAGTTCGATGGTTAGAAAAACTGTCTTAATGTTCAGGGTTAATCTTTCTCTGAACTAAACGCACAACAGATGATGTTCCTTTTGTTATTTCCGTTTTCAGTTATTGTCGGTGAGTGAATTCCTCTATTGCCAGGGTAACAATCTCTCAGTTCTCAGTAGAAGAGGCCTTGGCTCCAATTTATATCCGAAAGACCGTGAAACATTCAGTGTAAACTCCTGTCTGTGTAGTCGGCAGTCCAGCAGTAGAAGCATCTTCTGGATACCTGGATTATTTTAAATACAATATCTATATCAGTAAAAGCAAAATACTGCGGTGATATAATTATGAAAAAAATACAGAAGTGCTGGAAATACTCAGCAGGTCAGGCAACGTTTCAGTTTGCTGAGTTCTGACGAAAGGTTATCGACATGAAATGTTAATTCTGTTTCTCTCTCCACAGATGCTGCCTGACCTGCTGAGTAATTTCAGCATTTTCTGTTTATATTTTATAAAGCTGTTAATTCTGAAAAGTAGTTTATATAGTTACCTATAATTCGTAAGACTTCCTCTTGCCATGGATTTATAACATTTTTCTTACATTGATGACGCCTGTTTCAATACCCTTTTAATATAGAATATTATTGCACGTGTTATTCAGCACTCCCACCACTGGGAGGGGGAGTCTACAGTCAACATTCGCACATATTCCCCTGTCATTCAGACCTCTTCCTACAAATGTAGTGAAATGTTATTCTAGTTCATCGGTCCTCGTATGAGCAAGGTTATCGTGATTCACTATTAATAAATTAAGTCTTATTTGTAAAACACACTACCTGTAAATTTGACACTTATTGTTGGCCAACAGATTTCCTCTCACATTCACTTCCTGTTACATAGCTGACATCAACATTCTAGTGCAACCTTTCCCTTGGCGGTAATAATGTTTGCAGCGACCAAGGTCCTGACGAATCGAATAACTAGGGCATTAGACAGGGCTTCAAGCTAATGAAGGAGGCGGGGTGGGAGAATCATGCCCGAGACATTAAACAAATACTTTATATCTGTCTTTAAGTAAAAATACCAATAAAACATCCCGGAACCATTGGAGATCCAAGGGCCTACTAAAAATGAGGAACTTAAAGAAATTTGTATGATTAAAGAAATGTTACTGAAGAAATTAATGGGATTAAAAGCCGACAAATCCGCAGGACCAGATGGCCTACATCCTCGGGTTCTAAAGCAAAACGTGGCTGCAGAGATAGTGGGTGCATTGGTTTTCATATTCCTGAATTCTCTAGATTCAGGAACGGACCCGGCGGATAGGAAGGTAGCAAATGTAACCTACTATTAAAGATGAGAAGTCGCACAACACCAGGTTATAGTCCAACAGATTTATTTAATTTTACAAGCTTTCGGAGCGGTTCGCTCCTCCCTCAGGTAGGGTAGCAGTGAGAGAATCTCCCAGAATTCACAATATAAACACAGACAAAATCTATTCAAATCTTTCCCTACATCAAAGACACACTGAGAGCACAGCCAAGACAATGAGATGTGTCCCAGGGGGTCCAACGTGTCAAAACACCTGCTGGCTGCATATCCTGTCAATTTGTGTTGGTTCTTGTGTTAGTCTTTTTAAAAAAAAAACACCTGAAAAGACCGGCCATGATGTCAAGTCACGTTCTGTATCGTGACATGAACCCGATATCGCGATTGAGGCCATCCTCATGAGTGCGGAACTTGGCTATCAGTTTCTGCTCTATGATTTTGCGCTGTTGTGTATCCCGAAGGCCGCCTTGGAGAACGCTTACCCGCAGATCCGAGGCTGAATGCCCCTGACTGCTGAAGTGTTCCCCGACTGGGAGGCAACCCTCCTGCCTGGCGATTGTTGTGCAGTGTCCGTTCATACGTTGTCTCAGTGTCTGCATGTTCTCGCCGATGTACCATGCTCTGGAGCATCCTTTACTGCAACGTATCAGGTAGACAACGTTGGCCGAGTCACATGAGTATGTACCGTACTATTAAAGAAAGGAGGGAGAGAGAAAACAGGGAACTATAGACCAGTTAGCCTGACATCGGCAATAGGGAAATGTAACCCACAATTAAAGAAAGGAGGGAGAGAGAATACAGGGAACTATAGACCAGTTAGCCTGACATCGGCAGTAGGGAAATGTAACCCACTATTAAAGAAAGGAGGGAGAGAGAATACAGGGAACTATAGACCAGTTAGCCTAACATCGGCAATAGGGAAATGTAACCCGCTATTAAAGAAAGGAGGGAGAGAGAATACAGGGAACTATAGACCAGTTAGTCTAACATCGGCAATAGGGAAATGTAACCTACTATTAAAGAAAGGAGGGAGAGAGAATCCAGGGAACTATAGACCAGTTAGCCTGACATCGGCAATAGGGAAATGCTAGAATATATTATTGGGGATGCTGTAACAGGTCGCTTAGAAAATCAGAATATGATTGAGAAGAGCCAACAAGAAATTATGACAGGGAAGTCTTGTTTGACAAAACTGCTTTTTGATTTTTTGAGGTTTTAACTAACAGGGTAGATAAGGGAAACCAGTGGATGTAGTGTATTTGGATTTTCAAAAATCATTCGATCAGGTGACACACAAGAGCTTGATACACAATAGTAGGGCTCATTGAATTGGGGTTAATATATTAGCATGGATAGAGGTTTGGTTGACGGACAGAAAACAGAGAGCAGGAATAAACGGCTCATTTTCGGCTTGGCAGGCTGTATCTAGTGGGGTGCCGCAAGGATCAGAGCTTGGTCCCCGGCTATTCTAAATCTATATCAATCAACTAGATTAGGGAACCGAGTACAATTTATCCAAGTTTAACGTTACAAAGCTAGGTGGGGAAAGTAAGTTGTGAGGAGAACGCAAAGAGGCTGCAAAGGGATATAGACAGGTTAAGTGAGAGGGCGAAACACATGACAGATGGAATGTGAAAAATGTGATGTTTTCCACCTTGGTAGGAAAAACAGAAAAGCCGGTTCATTTATAAATGGTGAGATATTGAAAAATGTTGATATTCAGAGGGGCCTGGGTGCACGAATGACAAAGTTATCATGCAGGTACAGCAAGCAACTAGGAAAGCAATTGGTATGTTAGGCATTATTACAATGGGATTAGCCTATAAGAGTAAAAGAGTCTTACTGCAATTATACAGGGACTTGGTGAAACCACACCTGGATTACTGTGTACAGTTTTGATCTCCTTATCTGAGGAAGGATAAACTTGCCTTAGAGGGAGTTCAACGAAGGTTCACGAGATGGATTCCTGGAATTAGGTGATTGTCCTATGAGGAGAGATCGAGTAGACTAGGCCTATATTCAGAAGAATTTAGAAGAATGAAATGTGATCTCATTCAAAAGTGTAACATTCCTAAGGGACTTGACAGGGTAGATGATGCGGGGAAATTTCCCCTACCTGGGGAATCTAGAACTAGGGGCACTCTCTCAGAATAAGTGGCCAGCCATTTATAATTGAGATGAGAAGAAAATTTCTTCATTCAAAGGATTGTGAATTTTTGGAATGATCTACCCCAGAGGGATGTGGATGATTTTTTTATTCGTTTATGGGATCTGGGCGTCGCTGGCAAGGCCAACATTTATTGCCCATCCCTAAATGCCCTTGAGAAGGTATTGGTGAGCTGCCTTCTTGAACCGCTGCAGTCTGTGTGGTGAAAGTACTCCCACAATGCTGTTTGGAAGGGAGTTCCAGGACTTTGACCCAGCGACGATGAAGGATCGGCGATATATTTCTAAGTTAGGATGGTGTGTGACTTGGTGGGGTACTTGGAGGTGGTGGATGTTTAAGGTGGTGGATGGGGTGCCAATAAAGTGGGCTGCTTTGTCCTGTATGGTGTCGAGCTTCTTGAGTGTTTTTGGAGCTGTACTCATCCAGGCAAGTGGAGAGTATTCCATCACAATCCTTACTTGTGCCTTGTAGATGGTAGAAAGGCTTTGCGGAGTCAGGAGGTGAGACACTCGCCGCAGAATACCTAGCCTCTGACCTGCTCTTATTGCCACAGTATTTATGTGGCTGGTCCAATTAAGTGTCTGGTCAATGTTGACCCCCAGGATGTTGATGGTGGGGGATTCGGCGATGGTAATGCCATTGAATATCAAGGGGTGGTGGTTAGACTCTCGCTTGTTGGAGATAGTCATTGCCTGGCACTTCTGTGTAGCGAATGTTACCTGCCACTTATTGCCCCAAGCCTGAAAGTCGTCCAGGTCTGTCTGACCTTATTTTGGAGGGCAGGTCATTGATGAAGCAGTTGAAGATGGTTGGGTCTAGGACACTTCCCACAAACGAATAAAAACAAATTCGTTGATGTTAATGCCGTTGAATGTCAAGGGGAAGTGGTTAAACTCTAACTTGTTGGAGATAGTCATTGCGTGGAACTTGTGTGGTGCGAATGTTACTTCCACTTATCAACCCAAGTCTGAATATTGTCCAGGTCTTTCTGCATGCGGGCACGGAATGATTCATTATCTGAGGAGTTGCGAATGGAACTAAACACTGTGCAATCATCAGCGAATGTCCCCACTTCTGAACATATGATGTTGGGAAGGTCATTGATGAAGCAGCTGAAAATGGTTGGGCCTAGGACACTGCCCTGAGGAACTCCAGCAGCGATGTCCTGGGAGTGAGGTGATTGGCCTCCAACCACCATAATCATCTTCCTTTTTGATAGGTTTGAGACCAGCCAATGGAAATTCCCCCCCCCCACCACCCCGATTCCATTGACTTCAACTTTATCAGGGCTCCTTGAAGCCACACTCCGTCAAATGTTGCATGTTTTCAAGGACAATTACTTTCACCTCACGTCTGGAATTCAGCCCTTTTGACCATGTTTGGACCAAGGCTTTAATGAGTTCTGGTGCTGTGTGGTCCGGGCGGATCCCAAACTGAGTAACTTCTCCGGACTAGTAGTATTCAGGACTCTGGTTTACTAGTCCAGTAACATTATCACTATGCTATCGTGCCCATACGTATCTGCTTTGCATTCCATCCATTTCCTCTTTCCTACAGGGTGGGAGGTCATGTATGGTTTGACTTCCCCAGTGGTAGGAGTTGTGGGGGAAACGTCATGAGCAATACATAGAAAAGAAAAACATAGAAGTTACTACACGGCAAAGGGCATTTGGCCCAACTAGTCCCTGTCGTCGTTTAATCTCCACACGTACAAATAGTTCTAATTACATTTACCACCCTGTGGCCAGAGCACTTTTTTCATCCAATCTAATGTTGGCAGAAAACAGAAAATGCTGGAAATACTCAGCAGGTCAGGCAGCATCTGTGGACAGAGAAACAGAGTTAACGTTTCAGGTCGATGACCCTTTGTCAGAACTGGAAAAAGCTGGAGATGGAACAGGTTTTTAAGCAAGTGCAGCGGCAGGGAAAGGAGGGAAGGGAGGAAAGAACAAAAGGGAAGGTCTGTGATAGGATGGAAGACAGGAGAGATTAAGAGACATTAAGAGATTAAGAGATGGTGCAAGGCAAAAGGAAATGGTAATGGGACAAGTTAAGAAACAAAAGATGGCTCTAGATGAAGTGTAAATGGCACTGACAGAAGGAAAGACAGCTGTCATGTGAGAGAGAGCAAAAATATATAGAAAGAATGGAAAAAAAAATGATTAGGGCAGAGGTTATCGTTCAAAATTGTTGAACTCGATGTTGAGTCCAGAAGGTTGTAAAGTGCGTAATCGAAAGATGAGGTGCTGTTCCTCGAGCTTACGTTGAGCTTCAATGTTGGCATAGTTTCTGCCTCAATATCCTTCCTATAGTGTGCAGCCCAATACTGCAGGCAGTACTCTGACTGAGGTGTTATTATGGTTTTATATAAGATCATCCATTAGCTCTTGGCTTTGATATTATACACCACTTGTGATAAAGCTATTCACATTCCCTCGTCCAATTACATTTTTCCTTGCTCTGCCACTTCTCTACCATTTCCAGCACTAACCCCTCACCGTACCACATCTTCAAGCTTTCTTACCAGTCCCTGTCTCCCATCGTTACGCCTACTCCTTCCCCTTTGAACTGCCTGCTTAACCCCTGTACTTCCACCTTCCCCCTGCTCTGGAGTTACTCTCCTAACCCTTAACTCTCAATACACTCCCCATTCCCAATCGTTTTCCCCATGAGCAAGTGGCAAGAGTCCATTCAATCTCAACCTGTTTTCCTCATTCAGTTCCTCTCCTACGATCCATTCCGATCTGCTTGTCCCCATCACAGATGGATTTTTGGATTTCCATATTAAAATTATTGTTTAAAAACTCAAAGAATGAGGAGATAACTGTCTACCTGCCTCTGTCGATCACCTCTCTTGATCCAAGTGATTCTCCCTTTCTCTCTCTTTCTCTTTGTCTCCCTCCTCATCAAATATTTAATCAAATTCATAGAAACATAGGAACAGGTTTAAGCAATTCAGCCCTCAAGCCTGCTCTACTATTCAGGTAGATCATGGATGAACTGTGCCGCAAATCCATTTACCCACCTGTACTGCATATCCCTTGATACTCTTACCTAACTAAAATATATCGATCTCGATCCTGAAAGCTCGAATTTACCCCCAGAATGTCTACCCTTTCGGAGAAGAGAGAGTCCAGAGCACCACTTAAATTTTGAGAAAAAGTATTGCCTGAATTCACACCTGAACATCCTAACTCTAATTTTAAGGTTCTGTTAACTTGTTCTGGATTCTCCGACCAGAGGAAATACTTTCTATCTATCTACCATATTTAATTTCTTGAACATTTTAAACATTTCGATCAGGTCACCGCTCAACCTTCTAAACTCGGGGGATACAAACCTAGTCTACAACAACAACAACTTGCATTTATATAGCGCCTTTAACGTAGTAAAACGTCCCAATGCGCTTCACAGGAATATTGTAAGACAACACATTTGACGCCGAGCTACATTAGGAGATATTAGGGCAATGACCAAAAGCTTGGTCAATGAGGTACGTTTTAAGGAGCATCTTAAAGGAGGAAAGAAAAGAAGAGAGCGGAGAGGTTTAGGCAGGGAATTCCAGAGATTAGGACCTAGGCAACAGAAGGCACGGCCACCAATGGTTGAGTGATTATAATCAGGGATGCTAAAGAGGGTTGAATTAGAGGAGTGCAGATATCTCGTGGTTCTGTGGGGCTGGAGGAGATTATAGAAATCGGGAGGGTGAGGCCGAAAACAAGAATGAGAAATTTGAAATCGAGGTGTTGCTTAACCGGGAGCCAATGTAGGTCAGCGAGCACAGGGGTGATGGGTGAACGGGACTTGTTGCGAGTTAGGAAACAGGCAGCCGAGATTTGGACGACCACAAGTTTACGTAGGGTAGAATTTGGGAAGCCAGCTTTGGAACATTCAAGTCCAGAGGTAACAAAGGCATGGATGAGCCTATGTAACCTTCCCATATAATTTAACCCTTTTAGCCTTGGTATTGTTCTGATGAGTTTCAAACAGAAGCTACAACCGTTGTTTAACCTGTGACAACTGTATAATTTGAACACTCGTTTTTTTTTCAGTTTTCATCTCACACAGCGGGGCATAAACATACTCACAGAATTTCTGTGGTTTACCAATTAATGTACTAGAAGCTTTTGTGAATTTTACTCTAGCATTGTTTCAAATTATTTCAGGAAAGATTAAAATTGCAGCAATTGACACAGCTAACGAAACATCCCTCAATACAGCTGATTGAAGTGTATTGGTGCATCCTGGGAAATGAGGACCATGATTGTGCACAGCCGGCACATTTCAAATTGAATCACAGGTCTAGGTAAAAATATCAGCTCCTTAGAATCATAGAATCTTAGCTTGTCATGCCTGTGCCAGCTCTTTGAAAGAGCTGTCCAATTTAGTCACACACAACAGCTTTCCCCCAATAACCCTGCAAATTAGTCCTCTGCAAGTACATTTGCAGTAGCCTTTTGAAAGTTCCTTTCATTAGTGCGTTTCGGATCTTAAAAAAACCCTGTTTGAAAATAAGTCTCCTCATTCCCTCTCTAGTTCTTTTGCCAATTATATTCAATCTATAACAACTGATTACCCCAGAGGAAAGTTTATTCCCTATTTTCACTGTCGAAGCCCCTTATTATTTTGAATACCTCGATAAGCTCTTCCCTTAAACTTCTCAGCTCTAAGGGGAACAATCCCAGCTTCTCCAATCTCTCCACATGATTGAAGACCTTCATCCCTGATATAATCCCGATAAATCTTGTCTGTACCCTCTCCACGGCCTTCACATCCTTACCAAAATGTGGTTCTCAGATGGTACACAATATTCCAGCTGAGGCCTAACCATTGATTTATAAAGATTTGGCATGACTTCCTTGTTTTTGAATTCAGTGCCCCTATTTACAAAGCTAAGAATCTCAGAGGCTTTCTTAACCACCTTACGAACTTGTTCTGCTACTTTCAAAGATATTTGAATAAGAACCACCAGGTCCCTCTGCTATTGCCACCCACCCCCCCCACTCAAACTAGTACCATTTAGATTATACAGCCTCTCCATGTTGTTCCTCCCAAAGTGCATCACTTCACACTTATCAGCATTACATTGTATTTGCCATGTGTCTGCCCAGTTCACCAGTCTGTCTATGTCATTTGAAGTCTGCTATTATCTTCCTCACACAGTACTACGTTGCCAACTTTTGTATCCATCCACAAACTTGGAAATTGAACTCCCTATCCCCAAGTGCATGTAATGTGTATATATAACAAGAAAAGTGACGGTCCTAATACCGACTCTTGGGGGACCTCACTGCATAATTCTCTCCAGTAAGAAAAACATCACCACCACTCTCTGCTTCCTAGCCCTTAGCCAATCTCAGAACAAAGTTACTATCATCCCTCTAATACTATGCACTTCTGTTGTCCGAATAAGTCTGTTATGTGATACTTTATCAAATACCTTTTGAAAGTTCATACTTACAACTTCAACTGCCCGACTTTCATCAACCTTCTCTGTTACTTTATCTCAGAACTCAAGCAGGTTACTCAGACTCGTTTTGTCCTTAATACATTCTTGCTGTCTGTCGTTATTACCCCATGCTTCTCCAAGTCAGAATTAATTTTGTCCTTGAAAATGGTCTCCAGTTATTTTTACACCACAGACGTTGGACTGATCGGCCTGTTTTTATCAGGTTCATCCCTCTCCACTTTCTTGAACAGGGATGTACGATTTGCAATCCTCCGGTCCTTAGGAACTACTCCTAGATCAAAGGAGTATTGAAAGATTGTGGTCAGGGCTTCTGATATTTCCACCCTAGCTTTCCTCAGCAAACCTAGAATGCATCCCATCTGGACAATGTGATTTGTTAACTTTGACTGATTCCAACATATTTAGTGCCTCCTTTTGTATCTATTTTTATCCTATCCAATATCTATAGTCCCTCCTCCTCCACTTACGACATTAACGTCTTCCTCTTTTGCGAACACACTTGCAAAGTACTCATTCAGTACCTCGGTCATGTCTCCTGCCTTCACAAGAAGAATTCCTTCTTTGTCCCCGTTCGGTCCCACCATTCCTTTAACTGTCCTTTTAATTTGTATGTGTTGATACAAGATTTTTGGGTTCCCTTTTATGTTACCTGCTAATCTAGGTCATCTGCTCACGTTCCATTCTTATATCATTTTTCAATTCCCCCTGCAATCTCCGTATCCTGCCTGGTTTTCTACTGTATTCTGTACCTGACATTTGTCCAAAAATTCAATTCTCTTTGTATTTGAATTTCTATTTCCTTTGTCCTCCAGGGAGCTCTATGAATGCCCCATCTGTCCTTCTTATCGGATTATGATACAAGGCTAGGATTTTGGGAGGTGCAGAGTCCTTCAAGTAAAAACTTTAATGACAAAATTAAATGTCACAAACATTAATTGAAAAATCTAATCATGCTACTGAGAAATATCTAAATTTCAGGGTTTTTTAAAATTTAGTTTATATCCTTAATTTGGACATTAAATTGTTCTTACTGATGGATTTTCAGGAAGCATTTTGAGGGAATTGCGGGAGCTCGGTAGCCAGACTTAAGGATCATATCAGCAAATCAGAGAGGCAGGTTTACATTTCGAAGCATATCATAAATCAGAAGATAGCAATGTATAATAGGAAAATGTTGACACAAAAACTATGACCAAAATTTGACAGCAGGAAGTAAGTTCACAAATATATAAGACTTTCATATAATATAGAAATTCAAACTCATATTCTTGTTGCATGTACCGTAATAGACTTATATTTGAGTTCTACATTACAAAAGTGCCTAAACATCCGGAGCACCTAATTGACTGTAAAGTGTATCGGGACGTCCTAATGTGATGAAAGGCGCTATATAAATGGACGTTTTATCTTATTATTTCAGGAAATGGAAGAATCAATTCACAGAGAAATGATTTGCTCCGTTCATTCTCGGAATTCTGATCAACGTGCGCACAGCTCTGCGGAAAACACAGATGCCGAAACATGTACCTGTGGTCGGTATAAATTTTCGCAGCTACTGGCAGACCTGGGACTGCAGGAATTCTATCCCAACAGACTGTCCCTTAACAAAGTACTGGAGATGAATACAGAGAAACTGAAAGATAAATTACCAGCCGGTCATACAGATATTCCCTGGCATTTCCTCAGGATGTTGATCGGGGCGAATTCCGCCGCGAGGACCATCAATCTTCTGCCAACAGTGGAATTAACAGAAGATACGATGGATACAAATGCTATTAACTTTTTCTCACAAAGTACAAAGACCACGGCAGCGTCTTTCAACCCGTTAGACATCATTTCTGCTGTCTTCATTTGTGCAGATACCTTCCTGCAACAGGAGCTGGTTTTGAAAATGTCCTTGTGTCAGTTTGCGGTGCCAATATTATTACCACATCTTGAATGGAGGCCAACTTTCTTGCTGCGGCCGATGCGTTCCATTGTGAGGACGGTACCGGCCTCAGTCAATGAGAAAGAAGGATGGATTCCTAGAGGAATGCATGGCAACGTCAGATATTCCAACCTTTGCTTTCGCTCGACTTGGTCGCTGCTCGTTGTCAAAATCAAAAATGTTAAATTACATTTTTAGCAACCCCCAACAGCAGCAGGATTATTTTGTCCATTCAGGTATGGCATCTGGCGATATACCTAGAATAGTTTCAGACGGACTGATCGAAATGTGCTGGTACTTACCTTACGGCAGTGAAGATGTCGATGTCATTCAAGAAGCGCTGGGCATAATGAATCTCCGGGGAGATGCTCAAGTGTTCCCTGAACACTTCCGGTTCCTGACAAAAGTTGCTACCGCTGTGTTCGTTTTTGTTGATCATTTAAACAACGATATAGAAACATTTCTGTCATCCTATTTCCAGGTTCCACATAAACTGTTTCTATTGGTCAATCCCAATTCTCGTCAAATGGAAAGAACAAACCTCCATTTAAATAAGTTATGCAAATCAAAATTTATAGAAATAGATCATATTTTATCAGCATTCCAAAAGAATGAAGCAGCTTTGGCAAAACTGTTTAGATCTAAATTAGTCGATATCCTAAGAGTGAGGTCAGGAAAACAGGAGAAAGCAGCGAGCTTGCAAGCGATGGCCTCGGTGGCCAGAGAAGTTAACTTTCTGGTGGATGAAGACGAGATTGAGTTTTCGGAAGCTAGGAAAACGTCAGAAGAAATTCTTCGTTCGATTCTGAGTGAAAATATTAAACAGTTCAAAGAAACACATTTGTATTTCCAGGGGATTGTTTGGAAAGAGATTTCGGATAGAGAGAAGGAGCTGTGTCGGCTGAGGCGCCTCGGAGAACAAATTGTGGCGGATTATGTCGCTGATCTGAAGAAGCAGAGACATGATCTTTGTAAACGGCTGGTAAATAGGGGAATGTCAGATGTGATGATGAAAATGATCAGAGTGCTCCAGATCCCGAGCAACAAAAGGAAACATTTCCTAAACTGCCTGAAATATGAACTGGATTCCAGGTCCCGCACATTACTCCATGATCTACATGAACAGTGCATGGAATTAAATCAAGAGTCTCAGAATCAAAATCCAGATATTCAGAATCAGCAAACCGAGCTCAATAAGAAGCTTACGGACAGTTCATTGGGTTTGGAGCATTTCTTCCGTGAAATGGGACTAATTTATGAAGTGTTCCAGACATCGGCGACAATTCCTCCAGATATCAAAACGCTTCCTTCCATAGCGGCTGATCTGATGCTGGACGGTTTCCCACTGGAGCTCATGGATGGAGATGTTTCCAACATACCCGTGGAGTGGGTCACCGCCGTGTTCAAAGAACTTGAAAAGAAAGTTGGAACTTGCCGTATTTTTGTTCTGTCGGTGCTGGGAATGCAGAGTTCAGGCAAGTCCACTCTGCTGAACACAATGTTTGGCTTGCAGTTTGCAGTAGGATGTGGACGATGCACTCGCGGTGTCTACATGCAGCTTATTAAAACTACCGGAGCGATACAGAAGTGTGGCTGGGAGTTCATCCTGATCCTCGACACAGAGGGTTTGAAATCTCAGGAACTAGCCCGTGTTGATGGCGCACACGAACACGACAATGAATTGGCGACACTAGTGTCTGGTTTAAGCGATTTAACATTGATCAACATGTCAACAGAAAGTGCTTCAGAAATGAAGGAAGTGCTGCAAATTGTGGTCCATGCCTTTATTCGCATGAGAATAGTCGGGAAAAGACCTAATTGTCAATTTATCCACCAAAATATCGGAGATGTGTCTGCACATCAGAAGAACGCGATCAATCGGAAGCTCATGCAAGAAGAGCTGGACCAGATGACCAGGATCGCTGCTGAAGCTGAGCAAGAAGATTGTCATTTTTCAAAGTTCTCGGATGTATTAGATTATGATCTGAGACAAACAACTGGTACATCCCAGGTCTGTGGTGTGGGACCCCACCGATGGCGGCAGTTAATACTGGGTATAGCCAGGCAGTGAGAGAACTGAAGCAGAGTATTGTAAAGTGTTTTCTCAGCAGGAGACATTCAACCATCGCCGACTTCATCAGTTGGATGAGAAGCACGTGGAATGCTGTGAAACATGAAAATTTCATTTTCAGTTTCAGGAACTGTCTCATTGCGAACGCTTACAATCAACTTTCCATGAAATACTCGGACTTGGAATGGAAAATGCGGAGTGAGGTAAATTCCTGGTTGGAGACAGCGTACAACCGAATCACAAACTATTAAGGAGACCTTCAAGAACTAGGAGAAACGTTGAACAACGAACTTTTCAAAGTGATCGCCGAAAAGAAAAGCCAAATGCTCAATGAAATCGAAGAATACTTCAACAGTGACAATGTCCAGGCGCATCTGATTGAGAATTTTAAGGCAGAGATGAAGGTGAGTTTTGAGTCAGTTTGTCTGAATCTTGAAACTCACACAAAGAGGAAATGCGGGGAAGCAGTGATCAGGCAAGAAAGTCTGAATCAATTAAACCATATCTTACGTGGCTACATGAATAAGATACAAGAGAAAGTTGATCAACTTTTACACGTCTTGAAACTGGAATCAACAGAACAAACTGACAGCGAACTGAGCGAAGCGTTTGGAAAGATGTGGGCAGAAACAATGTCGTCAGTACGTTACGAGCCCGTGGTAATCAATATCAACAGAGATATGGAAATTAGCTTGAGAGAAAATATGAGGACACATGGAAGCATACTTACCGAGAAACTCGCGTCTGGGAAAAGCCTCCTTGAGATGAGCAAAATGGAATGGAAAACATCTTATCTGAAAAGATTTGCAAAAAATACATGTAAAGTTTCCAGTTTTGTTATGGATGGGCTAAGTTATATGTTGGGGCAAAAGAAAGGACACGTGGGGAAAAGATGAAACTGAAGCATGGGTGGAAACCGAATGTTTAGCAGAAGCGGAGAGGAACACTGGGACATTGATATCAAAATGCAAGGAATATGTGCAAGAGATGGTGCAGAAAGGGAAAGAGTACAAACCTCTGCTTTGCACAGAACTTCTAAGAGAACTGGATGAACAATTACAGAAACTCGATGGTGAAATATTCAAGGTGAACGAGCTGTTCAGGACAGATGTGAAAATCTACATCTGTGGCTTTGCAGTTCAGAGATTTCAGGAGATGCACGATCGCTTCTGTGATGAACATAATCCCCGGAAGAAGCTCGAAGATGACAGAAAATATTACTTTGAAATTTTTAAAAATCTATACTCTGAAAAGGGACCAGAGTGAGGCCTGTGCCAAACTCTTCAGTGAATCCTGCCTAAAACCCGCCTTGTTGGATGATCTTGACCAGCGACTGGGATCGGCGATTGTAGAAGACATCAGAAAAGAAAGAAAAGCAGATTTTAAATCGCGCAGAAACCTTCAAGTGGGAATTATGCTAGATCTGAAAAAGCAGAACAGCTTCGCTGAGTATTCTGGATACATTGGACAGACCCGAACCTTCGAACAAGATTGGGTGAAAAAACAAGTACTGAATCATTGCAAAATCTTAAAAAGCAAACAGTCCGTCCTTTACTGGGTAGCTGCGGAAATTCTGCGAAGAAAAATAAATCTAATGCAACAAACTATTAAGGACATTATAAAGGATTCTGCTGAAGATGTTGAAAACTTTTTGGGTGAATTCAAAAGGAGACTTGGAGATCACATTGTATTTCCACCGAACAAGCTGGAAAACAAAAGCGCTTTCAAAAACACCCCGAGCTTTGTGACTAAATTGACCAATTCAATCCCCGATTTGGAAAAGCTTCTCCTGCAAAGTATTGAGCAATGGGATGTTGAACAGAAAGTGTTAGGTCTTCCAACAGATCCTTCCAAGGAGCTCTACCAGATGCTGTCTGGGTGCGGGGAGCATTGCCCATTCTGCCAAGTACCCTGTGACCTCACAAGCAATAACCATGAGAAGCACTCGGCTACATATCACTGGCCGCAGGGGATTGGAGGCTGTTACTGGAGACGGAGTAAAGCACTAGTGACGGAAAGCTGCACAGCTACAGCTACCGAATTGTATTGGTATCGGACAGAAGGTGAAAATTTCTGGCGAAAAGTTGTGCAGAACTTTAAGGAACTATTTTTTCGGATGGCCTATATAGAAACGCAGCACAAACGATGTGATTCCTGGAAAATCCCCACGGTTCCGGAAGCCGAGATACCATCTTATTGGAAATGGGTGTTCTACACCTATAACGTGGAGTTCGCAAAGAAATACAAACTGGAACCTGCAGCAAATATATCGGATTGGAACATCTCGTGGGAGAAGATAAAGAGCGACCTAGAAACGGAATATGATGTGAAGATTGATGAATTCTCTTTGTCTCCTCAACCTTAGACTGAAGTTATTTTGGTGAAAATAATCCTCCCTGATAAACTGCTGACGAAAGTGCAATTATTCACACAATTCCGCTTAGACCACGTCAGTACAGATTGGCCGAGACTTTTCCCTCTGTTTTCCATTAGAGAAGTACGAGCAGCACGCGATACTCTACCCCTCAAAGTTCCTGGACTCATTCCCTCTCCCCAGAGCCTGCTCATTAGTTCCATTGCTTCCCGGAGCGGCCCTCGATACTCTACCCCTCAAAGTTCCTGTTTTCATTCCCTCTCCCCAGAGCCTGCTCATTGGTTCCATTGATTCCCGGAGCAGTCCGCGATACTCTACCCATCAAAGTTCCTGGACTCATTCCCTCTCCCCAGAGCCTGCTCATTGGTTCCAATGATTCCCGAAGCTACTACATCCCACCACAAATGTTCAGACCTTATCTTTCGAACCTCTCATATCAACTCCTCCTTATCCTTGCTGGGGAGTGTAGATCCAGGCGTCACAGTCTTATAATAAGGGGTCGGTCATTTAGTACTGAGATGAGGTGAAATTTCTTCACTCAAAGGGTGGTGAATCTTTGAAATTCTCTACTCCAGAGGGCTGTGGAGGCTCAGTCGTTGAGCATATTCAAGACAGAGATCGATATAATTTTGACTATTAATGGAATCAAGGGATATGGGGATAGTGCAGGACAGTGTAGATGAGGTAGAAGATCAGCCATGATCTAATTGAATGGCGGAGCAGGCTCGAAGGGTCAAATGGCCTACTCCTGCTTCTAATTCTTACGTGCTTATGTCCTCTGTTTATAACCAGGACATTTCTGCCCTAGTCTTTGCCTTGCCAGTGTAACCCAAATTTCCTCTGTGTCCAGTGACGTGCACCTTTTCGCTGCTGCTACCGACCTGACCCATTAGTTTAATCACAATTGTTTTCTCTCAGTCTCTCTCGTGTCCTTTCTTCCTGTGTCCCAGTCATCCCACCTGTCATTTTTTCCTCTCGGGTACTTTGCCCCGTCCATCCGTACCCAAACCATCACTGCTCCCCTGCCAATCCTAATACCCTGCCGCTGTCCATGGCTTGAATTGCCCTTGGATAAACTCACAGCTTCCCTCTGGGCCTCTCAGCATTTTCTGAGGGGTCCATCGAAGCACTTGTCGCTCCTTCATTCTGAGCTGTAGAATAGAACGTATCTGTATGATTTGATAATGTTTTAAATGTAATGATTTTCTTAAAATTACTATGATATATAATAATGCAAACTAGAAGCATAAAACCTTTGTTGCAATATGTATAACCTTAGTTAAAAAGACACAAGACGGAGAAGCAAAGCATGATGGTAAAATTAAGCCAACATTATGTTAACTGCGTGAATAGTGCTAAAGTAGATAGAAGGTCTGTTATATTAAAAACAAAAATCCAGTGAAGGACAAAACATTAATTAAGTCTCAAAATCAGATAAAGAGTTTTCAATACCTAACATCCCATATCGCTGAAGTTTCAGACCAGTCTAGATAAAGGGCTATGCGAAAGGCAAAATACATCTTTCATAATTCGTGGGAAGTCTGTTTATGTAAAGGTTCTCATAAAAATCTCATAGCAAAAAAAGTAAGCAAATCATCGCCTATTGAATGTCAGAATGGTGAGATAGCCCAAGCTGCTGCAAGTTGCCAAATATTTTGAGGGAAGAAATAGGTATAAATGAACAGTTATTGAACACTGGAGGCAGCACAGAACCAGAGGAAGAGAAACTTCAGTCAACAGAACACAGCAAGACAGAAAAAAAGGCCGTGCCACAGTCACCCAGTGGGCACACTATTGGGGTTTCAAGAAACAGATTGCGACTATCATGTTGTTAAGTATTATTTCTTTGTACTGGAGGTAAAGTGCTTAACAAATCTGTTGTACTTATGCACAATATACCTGTACCACGAACGGTCTGTTATAGTCATAGACAATTCAAATATGCATTACAGATTTTGTACATGTCACAAAACTTGCAATTGGGACTTTGTAAATCTTTGCAAATCTTATAATTGGCGACCACGAAAGGCTGTTGACTATTAACTAAAAGCAGGTATTATTGTGGATAAGGTAGCTGGGTTATCGTCTGGCCAACGGTGAATTCAGGTGGATTGTTGGAATTCTCGGACAAAGTCACAATGGATTCTATTCTTTCTTTTGTTATTAGGAAGTTACCTTGTAAATTAATTGTAGCACTTCTCTCTCTAATGTTAAAACACCGTGTAAACCACCTAGCCTGGGAATCACTTGTTTCTGAAATTGGAATTGATAAGATAAATTGATAGAAATGAAATTGAACACTGACAAAACCTATCAGTTGAACAATACTGCTGTTTGGATTTCGGGGTAATTTTGAAATGACAAAAGGGTCTTAGGCACCATATATTGGGTTACTTTTGGGAAAATAAATGATCCTCTAAAATAATGATAAATAAAAAGTGTTAATAACTTGGACCAAGTGAGAACATTTGATCTATTTTCCTAAAATATTGTACTGTACTGTAAAGATCCTCCAGGGCTCATGAATGAGATAGGACTGGTAATTAATGGGATGTGTAAAATGGAGAGAGGAAGTGATTGAGGGTGGATGATAGAAACAGGAAAATTACATAACCAAATGGGAATTTTCCAAACTTTCTAGAGAAAGTCCGGAAAGTGTAGCTACAAATAGTAAATTGATAGCTTTCTCTTGGAGACATTTGTGACCCTGCATCTAATGAACCTTTTTAAGAAAACTGAATTTGACAGTCCGGCCACTACCTAAGACATCGTGGTCCTGCAGAGGTAGATGCGCAAAGTTCTCCAGACGATTAAAATCTTTTGATAGGATCACCTGAAAGCCCAATAATGGCTTGACTCGGATGCCATGTGTGGTATGATATGGAGATACCGGTATGAGTGTGCAAATGTGATTTGTGACGTATGTGTTCACCGAGGAGAGGGGCCATGCTCTTGAGGATGAGAGTGTGATGAAGGTGGATAGGCTGGAGGTGGTAGATGTTCTGAGGGAAGATGTTTTAGCAATTTTGAAGAACCTGAGGGTCGATAAGTCCCCTGGGCCAGATGGGATATATCCTAGGATTCTTTGGGAGGCAAGGGAGGAGATTGCAGAGCCTCTGGCTTTGATCTTTTTGTCCTCACTGTCCACGGGAATGGTGCCAGAGGACTGGAGAGTGGCGAATGTTGTTCCTCTCTTCAAGAAAGGAAATAGAAATGACCCTGGTAATTATAGGCCGGTTAGTCTTACTTCGGTGGTTGGTAAGATAATGGAAAAGGTACTGAGGGATAGGATTTATGACCATTTGGAAAGGGGCAACTTAATCAGGGATAGTCAACACGGATTCGTGAAGGGTAAGTATTGCCTAACAAATTTGATTGAATTCTTTGAGGAGGTAACTAAGTGTGTAGATGAAGGTAGAGCAGTTGATGTCGTATACATGGATTTTAGTAAGGCGTTTGATAAGGTTCCCCATGGTCGGCTCATGAAGAAAGTAAGGAGTTGTGGGATAGAGGGAAATTTGGCCGATTGGATAAGTAACTGGCTATCTCATAGAAGTCATGATGTGGAGATGCCGGTGTTGGACTGGGGTGGACAAAATTGAGAGGTCGCACAACACCAGGTTATAGTCCAACAGTTTTATTTGAAATCATAAACTTTCGGAGCTATCGATTGCCCCTTCCTCAGGTGAAGTAAATAGATACAGAATCGCCAAAGCATATATAGATAGAGAACAAAGCATGTGTACCTTACAATTGCAGACCACTAAATTAAATCATCCTGACTATCTGCCGAGGTGTGATAAAGTTAATCAGGTCAGCCAGGAAGGTAACACATCAAAGACATAGCAAGATACAACTGAGACAATGAGGTGTAGTCGCAGGGGTTCTAACGTGTCAAAAGCTGCCGTCTGTATGTAAAACGAAAAGCTTTAAAATTTTTACTTTTTTACTGGGAAAATTTTTACTTTTTTACTGGGAATCACATCTGTGAACAAGCCAACGACGACTCGAGTCCGGATCACGTCATGTATCGTGACATAAACCCAAGATCCCGGTTGAGACCGTCTTCATGAGTGCGGAACTTGGCTATCAGTTTCTGCTCGATGATTTTGCATTGTCGTGTGTTTCTAAGGTTGCCTTGGAGAACGCTTACCCGCAGATCCGAGGCTGAATGTCCTTGACTGCTGAAGTGTTGCCCGACTGGGAGGTAACAATCCTGCCTGGCGATTGTTGCGCGGTGCTCGTTCATACGTTGTCTCAGTGTCTGCATGGTCTCGCCGATGTACCATGCCGCGGTGCATTCTTTCCTACAACATATGAGGTAGACAACGTTGGCCGAGTCACATGAGTATGTACACATGTTACATACTCATGTGACTCGGCCAACGTTGTCTACCTCATACGTTGCAGGAAAGAATGCACCGCGGCATGGTACATCGGCGAGACCATGCAGACACTGAGACAACGTATGAACGAGCACCGTGCAACAATCGCCAGGCAGGATTGTTACCTCCCAGTCTTGGAACACTTCAGCAGTCAAGGACATTCAGCCTCAGATCTGCGGGTAAGCGTTCTCCAAGGCAACCTTAGAAACACACGACAACGCAAAATCATCGAGCAGAAACTGATAGCCAAGTTCCGCACTCATGAAGACGGTCTCAACCGGGATCTTGGGTTTATGTCACGATACATGACGTGATCCGGACTCGAGTCGTCGTTGGCTTGTTCACAGATGTGATTCCTAGTAAAAAAGTAAAAATTTTCCCAGTAAAAAAGTAAAAATTTTAAAGCTTTTCGTTTTAAATACAGACGGCAGCTTTTGACACTTTAGAACCCCTGCGACTACACCTCATTGTCTCAGTTGTATCTTGCTATGTCTTTGATGTGGTACCTTCCTGGCTGACCTGATTAACTTTATCACACCTCGGCAGATAGTCAGGATGATTTAATTTAGTGGTCTGCAATTGTAAGGTACACATGCTTTGTTCTCTATCTATATATGCTTTGGCGATTCTGTATCTATTTACTTCACCTGAGGAAGGGGCAATTGATAGCTCCGAAAGCTTGTGATTTCAAATAAAACTGTTGGACTATAACCTGGTGTTGTGCGACCTCTCAATTTTATCTCATAGAAGGCAGAGGGTGGTGGTGGATGGAACATTTTCGGACTGGAGACCAGTTACCAGCGGTGTGCCACAGGGGTCGGTGCTGGGTCCTCTGCTGTTTGTGATTTTTATCAATGACTTGGAGGATGGGACTGAAGGGTGGATCAGTAAATTTGCTGATGACACCAAGATTGGTGGAGCAGTGGATGAGGTGGAGGGCTGTTGTAGGCTGCAAAGAGACATTGATAGGGTGCAGAGCTGGGCCGAAAAATGGCAGATGGAATTTAACCCTGATAAGTGCGAGGTGATTCATTTTGGTAGGGCAAATTTGAATAAGGATTACAGGGTCAACGGCAGGTTTCTGAGGAACGTGGAGGAGCAGAGGGATCTGGGGGTTCATATCCACAGATCTCTGAAGGTTGCCACTCAAGTGGATAGAGCAGTAAAGAAGGCCTATGGTGTGTTGGCGTTTATTAACGGAGGGTTTGAGTTTAAGAACCGTGAGGTTATGCTGCAACTGTACAGGACCTTGGTGAGACCACATTTGGAATATTGTGTGCAGTTCTGGTCACCTCACTATAGGAAGGACGTGGAAGCATTGGAAAGAGTGCAAAGGAGATTTACCAGGATGCTGCCTGGTTTGGGGGGGGAGGTCTTATGAGGAAAGATTGAGGGAGTTGGGGCTTTTCTCTTTAGAGCGGAGGAGGATGAGAGGCGACTTAATAGAGGTTTATAAGATGATGAGGGGGATAGATAGAGTGGATGTTCAGAGACTATTTCCTCGGGTAGAGGCAGCTGTTACAAGGGGGCATAACTATAAGGTGCATGGGGGGAGATATAGAAGGGATGTCCGAGGTAGATTCTTTACTCAGAGAGTGGTTGGGGTGTGGAATGGACTGCCTGCTGTGATAGTGGAGTCGGACACTTTAGGAACTTTCAAGCGGTTATTGGATAAGCACATGGAGCACACCAGAGTGATAGGGAGTGTGATAGCTTGATCTTGGTCTCGGACAATGCTCGGCACAACATCGAGGGCCGAAGGGCCTGTACTGTGCTGTACTGTTCTATGTTTCTATGAAGCAATTACCATCTGGAAATGCACGGTGAATTTGCACGGAATAACGGGTCTCAGACATGCTCAGTTACTTGACAACAGCAAGACATGAAATGGTTAATGTGGCTCAGGAGAGTAAGAAAACATTTAATGCATTGACACATACTCCATCGAGAAACTATCTAATTAATGAAACAATCCGAATAGATTTAAACACACTGGTACGTGTTAGAGGGGTTGAAATAGAGGTTTAAGCACAGAATTACATGGAATTTGGATTGGGACAATTGAGGCTAAGGAGAAATCATGTTTAGTAAGAATTATCCACAAGATGGATACCAGTAAGAGAGATCTGGAGAATCGTTTAGGTCCATGATTTCTTGATTCGATGTTAAACTGTAATGTCACGTGAAACGATTGTAAGACTGAATTATAATTTGTAACTGTAATAATAGTGTTTTGTAGATAACAGAGCGTGGGAAAAAACATTACGAATCAGGTATGAGGTGATTTTGGTGGTGCCTCCTGTGTCACTACTACTGCAACTATCATGCATTATGGGCCTAACAGGACCTGTCCTATCAACCAACACGTTTTACTCAGTATCAAAACCTATGCTCATGTGAAACTGACAGTAAATGAGATACTTAAGTATGAGCTGTACAATTATGTCGCACAATTCGGATACGACATACCTCTATTGTCTGAGGGCCTCAGTGAGCTCGTGATGCAACTGAACTTCTCCCTAAAGCATGTTTATGTTTTGACGTAAGACAACTCGAGAATAGAAATTGAAATTGACAGCATAGTGGAAAACTCACACTGGTGGGACATTGGGCTTAATACATCAGCACGCCCTTAGGTTCGTATTATTTCACAGGGTTTGGCAGTTCTCCAACTTGTAATGATAGTGTATTTGATATATATAACCCGTGTTGTAAGAGTTTGAACTATGTAAGATCAGAAGTTTGAATACGATCTACACAGTCAAACACGAATGCCACAAGGTGGGGAGTCAACAATTGTTGGGACTAATAATCCAAATTCTGAGTCTAATGAATCGAACCAGACCTAACCCTCTGTTTAGAGTCAAACATATAGGAGTGGCGAAAAGTAATCCCCCCTTGGATTAGAATAATTTCACACGTATTGTTCATAACCCAATTTATGGTATTACTGTGCTTACTGCTCCACACCTGCTATTTAAGCCACATAATGCACAAGACAAGATCACAATTGGACATAATCACACCACAAAACCTCTTAGAACTAAGCAAACGTGGTAGAGCAAACCCATATAATAGAGCTTATAAAATTGACGGGTCGGCAAAAATGCCTCGCCCTCAAGTTAGGAATATTGTACAAGAGAGCTTATCTGTAAGATTTGATAATGTTTTAAAGTAATGCTTTTTAAAAAAATACAATGATATATAATAATGCATGTTCGAAGCTTAAAACTTTTGTTGCAATATGTATAATCTTAGTTAAAAAGACACCAGGCTGAGTAGCAAAGCATGATGGTAAAATTAAACCAGCATTATGTTAACTGTGAGAATAGTGCTAAAGTAGATAGAAGTTCTTTTATATTGAAACCAGAAGCCAGTGAAGGACAAAACATTAATTAAGTCTCAAAGTAAGATAGAGGGTTTTCAATACCCAACACCCCTTATTGCCGAAGTTTCTGACCAGTCCAGATAATGGGCTTTGTGAAAGGCAAAAGACATCTATCGTAATTGCACCCGTCAGCCAAGTTTCAGTCAAAGCCAGGATGTCAAGAATGCAGTGGCATAGTGGTTAGCACTGGTGCTTCACAGCGCCAGAGACCCGGGTTCGAATCTGACCTCGGGTGACTGTCTGTGTGGAGTTTGCACATTCTCCCCGTATCTGCGTGGGTTTCCTCCGGGTGCTCTGGTTTTCTCCCACAGTCCAAAAATGTGTGGGTTTGGTTGATTTGGCTATGATAAATTGACACTTAGTGTTAGGGGGGATTAAATATGTGGGGTTACGGGGGTAGGGTGGGATATGTGTACTGTGGGGATTAAAGCAGGGACAGGGTACTAGATTTGGATGATCAGCCATGATCGTATTGAATGGCGGAGCAGGCTCGAATGGCCTACTCCTGCTCCTAGATTCTATGTTTCTATGTAATTCGTGGGAAGTTTGTTTATGAAAAAGCTCATAGCAGAAAAAGGCAGGAAATCATAGACCGTACTTTTGACGGTCAGAATGGTGAGATATCCCAAGCAGCTGCAAGTTGCCAATTATTCTGAGGGGAAAAAACGGGATAAATGAACAATTATTGAACACTGGAGGCAGCGTAAAACCAGAGGAAGAGAAACTTCAGTCAACAGAACACAGCAAGCCTGAGATAAGAGATCGCACCACAACCACCCGGTGCCACACTACTGGGGTTTCAAGGAACAGATTGCGACTATCATATTGTTAAGTATTACTTCTTTGTACTCGATGTAAAGTGCTTAATAAATCTGCTGTACTTATACACAATATAACTGCACCACGAGAGGTCTGTTATAGTCATGAACAATTGAAATATACATTACGGATTTTGTAAACATCACAAAACTTACAATTCGGACTTTGTAAATCTTTGCAAATCTTATAGAGCAGAAAAGCCAACTTTCCCATTTTCCTGTCTTGTTGAACTTCCCACCCAGCGCATGCTCTGGGGACTAAGCTCCCCAACTTCCTTCCCCTCTCGCTCACCCAGTTTACCACTTACCCCCGCGACTCTGCCAGCAGATCAATGTTCACAGCCAGTGCCTGTATTGCCCTCCAGTTCACTCATGGATGACGCCCCCTCTGTGCAAGAAATTATCGTGGACGACTGCCTTGACATCCTGGCTTTGACTGAAACTTGGCTGACGGGTGCAGACACATAGTGCTCCTCTCCACCTGGATATACATTCCTGACCCACCCAACCAGTCACGGCTGTGGTTTGGCTCTAATCACCAAAACGCATCTTGGCCTCGCTCTATACTCTCTATCATCGTTCCTCCTTGGAACATCTCACCTTGACCCACCCCACTCTCCACTTCAATAAAATCCTCGTTCTATATCGCCCACTCAAGACCCACAAGTTTATCACAGAAATATACTTACGCTTTTCCTCCCTCAGCCTCTGCACTGAGACACTCATCACCTTTGGTGATTTCAACGTCCATCTCAGCTCTCTTTATCCTCTCTGCTCTGTATTCATACTGCCTTCATGCTTGCCGAAACTTCTCCCTCTATATTAAACCTACTACCATTGCTCACAATGATCCTTCCGATGTTGACATTTTCGATGGCCTCTCTACACCCATGGTCTCTATCACAGACAAAGCCATCTCTGACCACTTCTTCACAACCCAAAGCCCCTTACGCCCTCTCAAACTCACGTCCTTCTGCAACTCTGGCTGGGAAGAGAATGACACCAAGTTACTTACAGCTGCACGTTCTAAGTCTCAACAGCTCATCCTTTGGTACACCATTCATCAAGAAGTATCTGCAGTCATCGGTCTGTTCAGCCACTCCATTGTCCTTACCCTTCCGAAACTAAGGTCATCACTTCACTGGAGCTGCGATGGACTCACTCTGGAGCATCCACGACGCCGAGAACTTTGTGGATTACTCATTTAGTGAGTTGAACACACCGCGGGTAAAGGCTAGGTCAGACAGTAAATGGGTGACCAAGAGGCAGGGCAATATCAGGAAGGTAGTGCAGGAGTCCCCTGCGGTTGTCTCCCTCCAAAACAGATATACCGTTTTGGATACTGTTGGGGGAAATGACCTACCAGGGGAAGGCACCAGCAGCCAGGTTCATGGCACCATGACTGGCTCTGCTGCACAGCAGGGCGGGAAAAACAGTGGTAGAGCTATAGTGATAGGGGACTCAATTGTAAGGGGAATAGACTGGAGTTTCTGTGGCCGCAACCGGGATTCCAGGATGGTATGTTGCCTCCCTGGTGCAAGGGTCAAGGATGTCTCGGAGCGGCTGCAGAACATTCTGGAAAGGGAGGGTGAAGAGCCAGCTGTCGTGGTGCATGTAGGTAGCAACGATATAGGTAAAAAGCGGGAAGAGGTCCTACAAGCAGAATTTAGGGAGCTAGGAGCTAAATTGAAGAGTAGGACCTCAAAGGTAGTAATCTCTGGGTTGCTACCAGTGCCACGTGCTAATCAGAGTAGCATGAACAGGATAGCGAGATTAAATACGTGGCTTGAGCAGTGGTGCAGGAGGGGGGGATTCAAATACCTGAGGCATTGGAACCAGTTCTGGGGTAAGTGGGACCTGTACAAAAGGGACGGTCTGCACTTGGGCAGAACTGGAACCGCTGTCCTCGGGGTAATATTTGCTAAGGCAGTTCGGGAGGATTTAAACTAATATGGCAGGGGAATGGGAACCTATGTAGCGAAACAGGGGGAAGTAATATGCAGTCAGAAACAAATGTTAGAAGGGTGAGAAACAATAAGGGAAATCCGAGTAAACAAAGGCAAGAAACACAAAGGGCCATACTAAATCATGAGTCTAAAAGGACAAAGGGTGTTAATAAAACAAGCCTAAAGGCTCTGTGTCTTAATGCAAGGAGTATCCGTAATAAGGTGGATGAATTGACTGTGCAAATTGATGTTAACGGATATGATGTGATTGGGATTACAGAAACGTGGCTCCAGAACAATCAAGGCTGGGAACTGAATATCCAGGTATTCAACATTCAGGAAGGATAGAATAAAAGGAAAAGGGGGTGGGGTAGCATTGCTGATTAAAAAGGGGATTAATGCAATAGCTAGGAAGGACATTAGCTTGGAGGATGTGGAATCAATATGGGTTGAGCTGCAGAACACCAAAGGGCAGAAAACGTTAGTGGGGGTTGTGTACAGACCTCCAAACAGTAGTAGTGAGGTGGGGGAGGGTATGAAACAGGAAATCAGAGGTGCATGCAAAAAAGGCGCAGCAGTTATCATGGGTGACTTTAATATGCATATAGATTGGGCTACTCAAACTGGAAGCAATACGGTGGAGGAGGATTTCCTGGAGTGTTTAAGGGATGGTTTCCTAAACCAATATGTTGAGGAACCAACTAGAGGGGAGGCCATCCTGGACTGGGTGTTGTGTAATGAGGAAGGACTAATCAGCAATCTTGTGGTGCGAGGCCCCTTGGGGAAGAGTGACCATAGTATGGTGGAGTTCTACATTAGGATGGAGAAGGAAACAGTTAATTCAGAGACCATGGTCCAGAACTTAAATAAGGGCAACTTTGAGGGTATGAGGCGTGAATTGGCAAGGTTAGATTGGCAAGCGATATTTAAGGGATTATCAGTGGAAGGGCAATGGCAGACATTTAGAGATCGCATGGATGAACTACAGCAATTGTACATCCCTGTATGGCGTAAAAATAAAAAAGGGAAGGTGGCTCAACCATGGCTAACAAGGGAAATCAGAGATAGTATTAAAAGCAAGGAAGTGGCATACAAATTGGCCAGAACCCGGGGACTGGGAGAACTTTAAAACTCAGCAGAGGAGGACAAAGGGTTTGTTTAGGGCAGGGAAAATAAAATATGAAAGGAAGCTTGCGGAGAACATTAAAACGGACTGCAAAAGCTTCTATAAATATGTAAAAAGAAAGAGGTTAGTAAAAATAAACGTAGGTCCCCTGCAGTCAGAAACAGGGGAAGTCATAATGGGGAACAAAGAAATGGCAGATCAATTGAACAAGTACTTTGGTTCGGTGTTTACTGTGGAGGACACAAACAACCTTCCGGAAATAAAAGAGATCAAAGGATCTGGTAAGAGGGAGGAGCTGAGGGAAATCCTTATCAGTGGGGAAAAGGTGTTGGGGAAATTGATGGGACTGAAGGCTGATAAATCCCCAGGGCCTGATGGTCTGCATCCCAGAGTACTTAAGGGGGTGGCCTTGGAAATAGTGTATGCATTGACGATCATTTTCCTACATTCCTTAGACTCTGGATCATTTCCGAAGGAGTGGAGGGTGGCTAATGTAACTCCTCTTTTTAAAAAAGGAGGGAGGGAGAAAGCAGGGAATTATAGACCGGTCAGCCTGACATCGGTGGTGGGTAAAATGATGGAATCAATTATTAAAGATGTCATAACAGACCATTTGGAAAGTGGCGACATGATAGGTCCAAGTCAGCATGGATTTGTGAAAGGGAAATCATGCTTGACAAATCTTCAGGAATTTTTTGAGGATGTTTCCAATAGGGTGGACGGGGGGGAACCAGTAGATGTGGTGTATTTGGACTTTCAGAAGGCCTTCGACAAGGTCCCACACAAGAGATTGGTGTGCAAAGTTAAAGCACATGGGATTGTGGGTAATGTGTTGACGTGGATTGAGAACTGGTTGGCACACAGGAAACGAAGAGTAGGAGTAAATGGGTACTATTCAGAATGACAGGCAGTGACCAGCGGGGTACCGCAGGGTTCGGTGCTGGGGCCTCAGCTGTTTACATTATATATTAATGATTTGGACGAAGGGATTAATTGTAATATCTCCAAATTTGCGGATGACACTAAATTGGGAGGCAGTGTGAACAATGAGGAGGATGCTAGGAGGCTACAGAGTGACTTGGACAGGTTGGGTGAATGTGCAAATGTTTGGCAGATGAAGTACAATGTGGATAAATGTGAGGTTATCCACTTTGGTGATAAAAATAGGGAGGCAGACTATTACCTGAATGGTGGCAGATTAGGGAAAGGGGAGGTGCAACGAGACCTGGGCGTCATGGTACATCAGTCACTGAAGGTGGGAAGGCAAGTGCAGCAGGCAGTCAAGAAAGCAAATGGCATGATGGCCTTCATAGCAAGGGGATTTGAGTACAGGAGTACAGGAGTACAGGAGTAGGGAGGTGATGCTACAGTTGTACAGGGCCTGGAGTATTGTGTGCAGTTTTGGTCTCCTAACTTGAGGAAGGACATTCTTGCTATTGAGGGAGTGCAACGAAGGTTCACTAGATTGATTCCTGGGATGGCCAGACTGACATATCAAGAAAGACTGGATCAACTGAACTAATTAGTAATCTTGTTGTACGGGGACCCTTGGGTCAGAGCGATCATAACATGATCGATTTCTCACTCGAAATGGAGAGCGAAGAAATTGACTCAGATACTAAGGTCCTGAATTTAAACAAGGGGAATTATGATGCCATTAGACGGGAACTGAGTAGGTCTGATTGGACAACGTTCCTGGGAGGACTGGAGGTAGATAAACAATGGCAAGCATTTAAAGATAGAATGACAAAATTGCAAAAATTGTTTATACCAATCTGGCATAAAAGGAAATCTAAAAAGGTGACTCAACCGTGGATAACAGGGGAAATTAGAGACAGCATAAAATCCAAAGATAGGGCGTATAAAATAGCCAAAAAAAGCGCCAGAGCGGAAGATTGGGAACAGTTTAAGATAGAACAAAGGAGGACAAAGGGCTTAATCAAGAGGGGCAAAATAGCTTACGAAAGCAAGCTGGCGGAAAATATAAAAACTAACTCCAAAAGCTTTTATAAGTATATCAAGAGGAAAAGACTGGTGAAAACCAAAGTTGGCCCATTGCAGTCAGATACGGGGGAATATATAACGGGAAATAAGGAAATGGCAGACCAACTAAATGCATACTTTGGGTCAGTCTTTACGAAGGAAGACACAAAAAACCTCCCTGGGATATCGGGAAAAATAGGGACATTTGCAAAGGAGGAACTGACGCAAGTCAATATCTCTAAGGATATGGTGTTAAGGAAGCTAAAGGGATTGAAGGCGGACAAATCCCCAGGGCCTGATAACATGCATCCTAGGGTGCTGAAGGAGGTGGCCCTAGAGATAGCGGATGCACTAAGTATGATTTTTCAGAATTCATTAGACTCGGGAACAGTGCCCATGGATTGGAGGGTAGCTAACGTTACCCCACTATTCAAAAAGGGGGGTAGGCAAAAAGCAGGTAATTACAGACCTGTAAGCCTTACATCAGTTGTGGGCAAAATGCTGGAGTCCATCATTAAGGATGAAATAGCGGAGCACTTAGCAAATGGGGACAGGATAGGACAGAGTCAACATGGATTTACAAAGGGTAAATCGTGCTTGACTAATCTATTGGAATTTTTTGAGGGAGTAACTGGTAAAATAGATGGGGGAGAGCCAGTAGATGTGGTGTACCTGGACTTCCAAAAGGCCTTCGATAAGGTCCCACATAAAAGATTAGCAGGGAAAATTGAAGCTCATGGGATAAAGGGGAAAGTATTGACGTGGATAGAGAACTGGCTGTCAGATAGAAAACAGAGAGTTGGAATAAACGGCTCATTTTCTGAATGGCAGGCAGTAACAAGTGGGGTACCACAGGGATCTGTCCTGGGTCCCCAGCTGTTCACAATTTACATTAATGACCTGGATCAGGGAGTCGGATGCAGCATTTCCAAATTTGCAGACGACACTAAACTAGGAGGGGGGGTGGGCTCAGAGGAGGAGACCAGGAAGCTCCAGAGCGATTTGGACAGACTGGGTGATTGGGCGGATAAATGGCAGATGCACTATAATGTGGACAAGTGCGAAGTTATCCACCTTGGGTGCAGGAACGGGAGGGCAAATTATTATTTAAATGGCAATAAATTGGGAGAGGGGGAAGTACAGAGAGACCTGGGTGTTCTTGTACACCAGTCACTGAAGGCGAGCATGCAGGTGCAACAGGCGATCAAGAAGGCAAACGGTATGCTGGCCTTCATAGCAAAAGGGTTGGAATACAGGAACAGGGATACCTTGCTGCAGCTGTACAGGGCACTGGTGAGACCACACCTCGAGTACTGTGTACAGTTTTGGTCGCCTCATCTGAGGAAAGATGTTCTTGCCATGGAGGGGGTGCAGCGGCGATTCACCAGGCTGATACCAGGAATGGCGGGATTGACCTATGAGGAGAGACTATGTAGTTTAGGGATGTACACACTGGAGTTTAGAAGATTGAGAGGGGACCTCATAGAAGTGTATAAAATTCTGACAGGTCTAGACAGACTAGATGCAGAAGGAATGTTTCCCTTGGCGGGTGAGAACAGAACTAGAGGACATAATTTAAGGATAAGGGCTAAACCATTTAGGACAGAAATGAGGGGGAATTTCTTCACTCAGAGGGTGGTGAACCTGTGGAACTCATTGCCACAGAGGGCAGTGTACGCCAGCTCATTAAATATATTTAAGAGGGAATTAGATGTATTTCTACAGGCAAAAGGGGTTAAGGGTTACGGAGAGAAGGCGGGGACGGGATACTGAATTGGAGGATCAGCCATGATCTCATTAAATGGCGGAGCAGGCTCGAAGGGCCGGATGGCCTACTCCTGCTCCTATCTTCTATGTATCTATGTATCTATGTATCCTCTGGAGTTCAGAAGAATGAGGGGGGATCTTATAGAGACGTTTAAAATCCTGACTGGTTGAGACAAATTAGATGCGGGCAGAATGTTTCCAATGTTAGGGAACACTAAAACCAGGGGTCACAGTCTAAGGATAAAGGGGAAGCCATTTAAGACTGAGATGAGGAGGAACTTCTTCACCCAGAGAGTGGTGAATCTGTGGAATTCTCTACCACAGAAGGTTGTGGAGGCCAGTTCGCTAAATATATTCAAAAGGGAGTTAGATATAATACTCACAACTAGGGGGATCAAGGGGTATGGCGAGAAAGCAGGAATGGGGTACTGAGGTAGCATGTTCAGCCATGAACGCATTGAATGGCGGTGCAGGCTCGAAGGACCGAATGGTCTACTCCTGCACCTATTTTCTATGTCTCTATGTTTCTATGTTTTCTATGTTAAAGAAGGAATACCTCGATCCTGCTATCCTTGCTACTAAACGCCCCATCTAGAACCTCTCTTTCCTCTCAAAGGTCCTTGAACGTGATATTACCTCCCAAATCCGCGCCCATCTTTGTGTCACTCCATGGCATCCTCTGTGATTGGCGGGTGAATTATCACGCCTTCTTCTCTCATAGACCTCTCTTCAGTTTTGACATGGTTGACCACAACATACTCTTCCAATGCCTCTTTCCTGTTGTCCAGCTCAGTGCGACAGCTCTGGCCTGGTTCTACTCTCCCCTATCTGAATATAGAGACATCACCCAAAAACATGAGGTCAGTTTGCACTGATAGCACCCACTGCTATCTCTCCACCACAACTCCCGAACTGCCTCTGTGTTGTCACGCTGCTTGTTCGATTTCCAGCCTTGGATAAGCCACAATCTCCTCCAGTTAAACATTGGAATTCGGAAGTTATATTCTTCACCACAAACTGAATAGTTTCTCCATCGATTCCAAGCCCCTCCCTGGCCACTTTCTCGTGCTGAACCAGAATAATTGCTACTTTGTTGATCAATTCAAACCCAAGTTCGGCGACCAGCCTCATTTCATTCCCATCACAAAGACTTCCAGCACCACAATATCGCCAGTCTCCGCCCCGGCTCAATTTATCTGCCAGTGAAAAACTTATCCATGCTTTTGCCATCTCTATGCCCGACTATTCCGTGGTACAAGTAGATTTATTGATATTTTATATAATCATGGATAGAGTATTCACTTTAATCACAGTTAAATCTTTAAGAAATGTTAATTGAAAGAGTTAGATGCAGTAAATTGTAATCCATATAGTCTGTCTATGCTTAACATATGCTTGTAAACTCATAACACATAAGATGGTCCGAACAAAAATGACAGCAATAATGAATCAGCCGAATTAATTTGTAAAGGGAAGACTAGTTAACCATAATTTAAGTACATAGTTAGCGTTCAGATTTTGAGTCCGCAATTATTTTCACCAAGATCAACCAAGATCCTGACATTGGAAGTTAAAATAACGTGAAATGAGTAAAAGTTGTTTCTATGGTGAAAAATATTTGCTTTTTGTATTTTTTGTTACTTCGATCAATTACAATAATTTGCCAATTGCGTAACTTGAAACAGGATGTTAATAATTGCAGGTTCCATAATTGGCACTTGTGTAAAGTCAGCCGATGATGTGCGGGATTACTTTGGGTAGGGCGATTGTTATCTCTCTGTAGATTGTATGGTGTCTTCACAATAAACCACGTATAGGTAAAATGCTGATATTTGAATTGCAGTATATATTTCTACACTTTTATTCTATTATTTTTACTCTGTACGGATAATTTGATTTCATGAGTTGATGGATAGAGTACAAATCAAAAAACTATAGTTATAGCAATGTCAGTACAAACGGACGACCATTTAGCCAATTGTCCCCTGCAACGTCAGAGACATCGGCCTGGAAATTCGGCAGCCCCCGAAAACGAGCGTGTGGATCGCGATGCAACAGCTGAACGCTGCTGAGTGGCTGAACGCTCAACAGGGGGGCCAAGTTCGTGCGAGGCTAGCACCAATTAAAGCTAACCTACACTACTTAAAGGTAGTCTGTATCTCTTAAAGGAGAGTGCATTTTGTTTGCAACAGGTGCTAGAATTAGTTGGGAAGAGAGTGGACAAGAACAATGATGGCACAACAGGGGAGAGAGCGTGCACCAAGGTTCTCCGATACAGCACTTGAGGCCTTGGTCCAGGAGGCGAACGCCAGGAGATAGGCCCTCTTTCCACAGGGGTTTGTGGCCTCCAAGCAACATACCTGAGTGCAGTGTGAGCTGATAGCCACTGTGGTAAATGTCAGTAGTACAGCCCCGAGGAACTGGAAGCAGTAAAGGAAGAAGTTTAACGACCTCACACGAGTAGTCAAGGTCAGTGATTTCATATTTGAATATCCCACCATCTACTCCAGTAGGTTTACACACAGAATAATACACCACACCCCCATCAATCACCTACCAATAATCTGTACCAAGCACGACTGAAACCTCATATTCACAGCTTCAACTCACCCGCACATATTTACCACTGCTGTAAGCCTCACACACAAATCTCACAGCTTAAATGCACTGTCAGCTATTCTATTATGACAGCCACAGCACTGAAACACATTACATCACACTCACTGAGACACTTCCCTTTCTCTTGAAGGAAAAGTTTGCCCATAACTGGCGCAAGCAGAAATTAACCGGTAGCGGTCAGGCTCGCGTGCATGACCTCATCCCCATGGAGGAGACGGTGCTGGCTATCTTGGCAGGGGCATGGCTGAGGCCGTGGCCAGGGACGGTTCTGAAAGAATAGAAGATTCTTGTATCGTCATAAGTTATCCTCCTTCTAACATCCCACATCCCCCTCAGTCGTCAATCTCTTCTGATTTACAGGCTGCACGTGGTTTGATCATGCACCTCTTGCTTTCCCCCCGCCCCTCAGCATAACCCTACTCTTGTGCCTTTCTCATTTCAGGATCCCAAGAAACCCAGCCTACCCAGCCAGTGCTGGAACAAGAAGAGGCAGAGGACAGTGAAGAAGAAGATGATACAACATCATTCGATTTCACACTTCCAGCCAACAGCCCATATACTGCCATTCTGCCTACTTTACAGGACAGGTTAGACACGGGATCTGCATGTGGTGAGACACGGGGCACGAGCAGGCTGAAGCCACAGCAGGGGAAAGGGTAGCGCAGGTGACAGCTCTCCAGACGGTTCTGCTGCACAGGACTCAGATGAGGTCTCCAATGTTGCTGTTTACAGAAGAAGGATGATGGGTTTGCACAATTAAATGTTTGTTGCATTCGCAGGCCTGACAGAAAGTCTGAATGCAATATCAAGGAGCATGGAGAAGAGCAGCTCCAGCCTTGCACAGGGCTTTGAGAACAGCTTTGAGCCCATCCTTTGTGGACCCAATCATCAGGCCGTGTCTGATGGCCGAAGTCTCAGTTTCCATTGCAGCACAAGCAGAAGCCACACAACGTCTGAGTGCTGCAATGTAAGCTCAGTATTGTTGGAGTAAAATTATAGAATGTAAAAGCAAGAATGTTAAAGAAAAAATGTTAAAGGAAGAATGTTAGAGCAAAAATGTTAAAGCAACAATGTAGAGACAAAATGGTTAATCTGACACAATGCGATGGAAAAATGTCTGTGGTTAACATGAGTACGTGCGAGGAACTGAACCAGACAGTCATACTAGACAACGCTGACCACATTTTGATGTTTTTAGTTTCGGTTAGGAAGTAAAAAAACCTGTGCTATAATTAAAAGTTGTTGCTGGGGAAATGTAATTGGGTGAGGCCATTTTGTATCCGACCCTATAATGTATAAAATAAGTTTTGATACCTGTAACGACGAGAAGTGAGTCACTACATCGCGCGATCTATAAATCTTCTCCCAGGACGCTCTGTTAAATACACTGTGATCTTCTGCTTTGAGACAGACTCGAGTGAATTAATTTTTCACCAACAATTGGCGTAGTCGGCAGGATGCTCCGGGAATGAAAGACTGCCTGTACCAGTGAAGCTGGACGAGAAGTAAAATTTTGACCGTCCAGAATTTAAGTCACTTGGGACGGTGGAGGGACAGTTCCATAGCATCACAAATCAAGGAAAGTCTGTGAGTGGTAGGAGAACACAGTTGTGTGAGTGTGGATTGTGTGTACTATGGGAACACTGTGTAGCGATAAATGTCGTGAAGGTATGAGTGATTGACTGATTGACACGGACAAGGAGGGCACCTGTCTCACACACCTAGCCTGAGCCAGAATTAAGTGGGCGATTGGGCCCCACGTAATGGCCAGGATTAAGTAGGCGTAGAGAACCAAAGCACCCTGGAATCGTGAAGTCAATAAATATATGTGTGTGTGTGTGCTGTGACAACGTAACCACTTAAAGTATTTGAAAGTATCAAGAACTAACCCAATTCGAGGAAGTCAGTATTTGGTAAGTCTGAAAGTTAGACTATATATGGCGTCGGGGAAATAAATAGAATGGGGATGATTGGGGTCCCTTACCAGGTTCTATGCAGACGACCGGAAGGGTTTAGTTGATAAGATGACGAAGCAGGGGTGGGACCCGTTCCAGAATCCGAAAGCACAAAGAGAGTGGTGGGAGGGTGAAAAACAGAAAAAGACAATAAAGACGTGGGTGATACTAGTAAACCAATTAGTCGCATTAACTAACAAGGTGCCGCGACTCCACACTAGACTTGCAAGTAAAAATGAAAGAATTCTAGAATTAGAACAAGAGTTATTATTATACAAAGGAGGCCAGACGGTCCTTGATGGGTACCGGCTGGACAAAACGGAACTATGGAATGAAAGGCGGGCACATTTCTGCGCTTCAGTAAAAGTCCAGGGCTCCGAAAATGAGGACGTGATACCACCTCCTTACACCCCAGAGGCATCAGCCCCTTCCATGGAAGACAGTGATGACGAAAATTTAGAAGAAGGGAAAAAGAACCCAAACATAGTCAAGGCGGCCCCTTTAAAAAGAGGGGGAACGGTACAAAATCCCAACAGCCAAGTACCAAGTTTTTAGCCCCTTAGAAAAACAAACAATATTGAAAGATTTGGGAACATTGAAGCCCCGGAGCACAAATGGGGAATTTTGGAGAAATCACGAGGAGATGTGGGATATCCACGACCTCCATCCTCGGGACATGCACCAGTTAGTACGGGCTAAATGTCCGGCTGAGAAATGGAGGGAGGTGGATACCCAAAACTGCCACCGAGACGATGGCTGGACCGGCCGTATCGCCTTAATTGCAGACAAGGCAGCACAACTCGCGGCCTACAACACCTTTAAAACAGCGGTACAGGCGGCCTTAGGAGGATCCTCACCTAATTGGGGACGTATAATGATGATAAAACAGCGGAAAGGGGAAAGCAGTAGTGATTATGGCGAACGATTGTTCATCGTATAACAGGAATCATCGGGACAAGGAAATCCCCAGATGACAGACCAGCCCGTTATTCAAATGTTTAAGGACGCGTTGTCCCCATCCCACCATGCGATATTGAAAATGGGAGTAGTGGCGGCGAATACATATGATGCGGCGGTCCAGTGGGCGTGTCACATAAATGCCAAAGAGGCGGACCGAACAACAGTAATAAAACAAGAAAGGGTAGGGGCCGCAGCAATCCGGCAACTGTCCCAAAGGGAAAAAAGGGCTTGTTTTAACTGTGGGAAGTTGGGTCATATGGTAAAAGAATGTAGGGCCCCCAAACAAAACCGACTGGTATGTGCTAATTGCGCAAGACCGGGACATTCAATCGAGAGGTGTTGGACAAAAAAGGAAGAGCCAAAACAGACCGGGACCATTGTTATGTATCAAAAGTTCCTGCAGTATGTAAAGGAACAGGGTGGCGGGCACTGACTTGCAGCGGCCCCCATCAAGAGGGAGAAGGAAGATCCCAGAGTCTATGTACCGGCCCTGTTAGGGGGCCGGCAGTGCGATATGTTAGTAGACATGGGAGCTTCTGTATCAATTACCGATTTACCCCCTCCCCATGCCAAACAAAGGATAGACTAAGTGGGATTGGGAGGGGAGCGTTTACATGCATTTAAAAGTGAGGTACAAGTATTGGATTTAGCGGGACGACTATTACCCGCACAATTTTATGTATGCCCAAACAGTGAGGGGACTATTTTAGGAATAGATTTGTTAAAAGAATTTAGTTTGTTAATAGATTCATGACAAGGAAAGTTAACCTGGGCACGGGGAGACGTAAACAAAGTAAACTGGGGAAAGCCACTTTACCATTTGGCAACAGTAGGAAGTGCAAAACTCGTGGCCCGGGACTGGAAGGAGGAAGGAGACTATGGGATTATATGCAAGGCAATGAAGTCAGTATGGGCGACCTCAAAACAGGACGACCCGTTAAGATACGAATGGCCCACCAACCACGGCCGAGGGGCCCATGGGAAAATATACAAATAGACTTCACCGGACCCCTCCCCACGTCAAGGGGTAAGAAGTATTGCCTGGTAATGATAGATCAGTTTACTAGGTGGGTTGAGGCATTCCCAACCCGGAACTGTACTGCCACCACCGTGGCACGAATAATGGCAGAGGAAATAATTCCCAGGTGGGGAATACCGATCCAAATTGACTCAGATCAGGCAACTCACTTTACGGGAGCAGTAGTGAAGAATGTATGCAAGTGGGTGGGCATAAAGCAGAAATTCCACATTCCGTACCATCCCCAAAGTTCTGGAATGGTGGAACGAATGAACCGAACCTTGAAAACAGCCTTAGCCAAGGCTTTAGGGGACAAACATCAACAGTGGGTAGATGTGTTACCAGCAGTCTTAATGAAACTAAGAGCCACCCCAAACCGAACAACAGGCTTATTACCATATGAGCTAATGATGGGGAGGGCAATGCAACTCCCCCATGGCATAATAACTGGAAGAGAGGATGTGGGTCCTCTAAAGGATAGGCTCCGAAGGTATGTCCTCGAATTAAGCAGTCAATTAAAGGAAATGAGGCAGCAAACACGGGACAGACAGGAAGAAAAGGATAAGGATTTAGAATTGACCGCGTTCCCATATATCCCTCCAGCCGGGACTAAGGTAATGGTTAAAGGTTTACCAGGGAAACCCGGGTTTGCCCCAAAATGGTCAGGACCATATCAGATTCTAATTAGTGGAGATACGTGTGCTTGCATTGATATGAAGGGCATGGGATGATGGAAGCACTGGACACAGCTAAAAATCTATGACCCTTCGCCAGCTTAAAAATGGCTACACCAGAGCAAGTACCTATTGTGGGAAGTGAAGAATACGTTACACAATACAAAGAATGGGAATGGGCGCTAGTACGAACGTTGGTATGGACAATATGCATTGTCATAATGGAATACACTATGGGATGTATCGTGAAGCATGTATGAGAACAATACATCGACTCCAGCTGGTCGAGCAGGAGGAGGGCATCCAAATGATTAATATCGAGGAACCAGCCTAGTGACAGTATTCTATTCACCCCCACAGGAAAATAGAATCTTCAAGCAACAAAGCGGTTCCGGTTCGGTTGGCGATATAGCCTTTGGGACATTGTTAACATAAAGTGATAAGATGAACGTGTTACGCAATATCATGTGTAGTTTGCATAATCATAATATGTAGCCTCGGGAGGACTCAGGCTAGAGTACCCCCACGGGTCAAAAGAGGGTTACGGGTGCCATATGCCAAGAGAGTTGATGTTGCCAGATGTTGGGTCTGCGCCCATGTCCCCACACACTCGGAGGAAGGAATCCCCCTACAACCAATCCTACTTAGTGATGATGAGACGGTCAGTTGGATGTTTGGAGTTAGAGCAGGATGCACAAGTGTGGGCTGTTATGAAGCCAAGACAGACGGCAGAACTATAGCAAAGCTCCAACGTCATCGGTACAACCCAGAATATTGTAGTGGGTGGACACGGTCAACATATAACGATTCCTATCTACCACCGTAAGAAGGTCATGATGTGGAGATGCCGGCATTGGACTGGGGTGGACAAAAATGAGAAGTCGCACAACACCAGGTTATAGTCCAACAGATTTATTTAATTTTACAAGCTTTCGGAGCTGTTCGCTCCTTCCTCAGGTAGGGTAGCAGTGAGAGAATCTCCCAGAATTCACAATATAAACACAGAAAAAATCTATTCAAATCTTTCCCTACATCAAAGACACACTAAGAACACAGCCAAGACAATGAGATGTGTCCCAGGGGGTCCAACGTGTCAAAACACCTGCTGGCTGCATATCCTGTCAATTTGTGTTGGTTCTTGTGTTAGTCTTTTTAAAAAAAAACACCTGGAAAGACCGGCCATGATGTCAAGTCACGTTCTGTATCGTGACATGAACCCGATATCGCGATTGAGGCCATCCTCATGAGTGCGGAACTTGGCTATCAGTTTCTGCACTATGATTTTGCGCTGTCGTGTATCCCGAAGGCCGCCTTGGAGAACGCTTACCCGCAGATCCGAGGCTGAATGCCCCTGACTGCTGAAGTGTTCCCCGACTGGGAGGCAACCCTCCTGCCTGGCGATTGTTGCGCAGTGTCCGTTCATACGTTGTCTCAGTGTCTGCATGGTCTCGCCGATGTACCATGCTCTGGAGCATCCTTTACTGCAACGTATCAGGTAGACAACGTTGGCCGAGTCACATGAGTATGTACCGTGTACCTGGTGGGTAGTGTCCTCACGTGTGATGATGGTATCTGTGTCCATGATTTGTCATGTCTTGCAGCGGTTGCTGTGGCATGGTTGTGTGGTGTCGTGGTTGCTGTTCTCCTGAAAGATGGGTAATCTGCTGCGAACGATGGTACTTTTGAGGTTAGGCGGCTGCTTGAAGGCGAGTAGTGGAGGCGTGGGGATGGCCTCCACTACTCGCCTCCATTACACGACCGTAAGAAGGGACAAGGGGGGGGGACTATGTTTCATAAAGAGGGGATAACCGACAGATCCTATTGTGGGCTACAGTAACTGAACATATAACATTGCCTTGCCTGGTGAGACGGGTAGTGTGAAACTCCCGTTTCTAAACAAAAGCGGTGACTTTTCAGTTCAATGGGAACCCCCAGAGGTTAATAAGGATACCCCCTACAACGGGACTCATTTCGTGTGCGGTCATAGGGCCTATCCCTTGTTGCCCCGAGAACGGAGCGGGCAAATTGGCAAGGGAATCCATTAACCTGGCCTCCGTCTTGGAGCAGGTGGCCAACGATACAGCTGAAGCCCTAGTTAAGGTTAATGCAGAGATGGTCGCCTAGTAGCTCTACAAAATCGGATGGCCCTTGACTATGTGTTGGCGGAAAAAGGGGGAACCTGTGCCCTAATAGGTACCGAATGTTGTACCTACATACCAGATAACTCGGAAGCAATAATTAACTTGGCAGAACACATACAGGAAGAAGTAAAGAAATTAAAACAACCTCCGGCATCCACCCATTGGGGCTGGGCAACTGGATGGTTGGGATCACTCGGGACATCAGTAGTACAAGGATTGATTTTGTTCTTTGTTATAATATTAGTAATGTATGGTCTGGCCCTATTGTTAAAATGTTGTTGCGCTCCAATGTCACGGCCTGCTGTAAGTGTCATGATGGTTAATCAAGTGACACCCGGAGAGAGAGATGTGTGGATATGAGTCCCTATACAAGGATGCCACCGTCTGACTAACGGACTGTGAGCCCCTGGAATGTAAAAGTATCTACTTACATTAACAGAAATCCGTATGATGCTGGTTCGCTGTCACAAAAGGAGTTTTGATCAGGGACCAACAGGAGGGACTGTTAGGGTAAAAATTATAGGGCTTAAAGCAACAATGTAAAAGTTAAAGAATGTAAGTTAAAGCAGCAATGTGAAAGTTAAGATAAATTCGTAAATACAGAATGGTTTCGCTGACACAGTGCGATGAGTAATGTCTCTGGTCAACATGTGTATGTGCGAGGCCCAATGTTTATACTTTCGGTAGGGAAGTAAAAATATAGCTTAAAGGGCAAAATATAATTAGGAGCTGTTGCTGGGGGAATGTGATATGGAGAAGACATTTGTATGTAATGAATTGCGTAACCGACCCTATGATGTATAAAAGAAGTTTCGATACCACTGTAATGACGAGAAGTGTATCACAAGACCGCAGGTTCTATGGCTCTTCTCCCAGACCGACCTGTTAAATAAACTGTGATCTTCTGCTTTGAGACAGACTCGAGTGAAGTCATTTTTCACCTACAATGGTCACTCACATCCCTCTTTGTACTCAGCCCCTGTCCTGTTCCCTCTTCCTGTGTGAGCTATAGGTTCAGGCACGAGATCTGGACCCTTTGTCAGAACAGAAATTATATTTTAAAGTATTTTCTGAACCTACTTGTGTCCATTCTCATTCTTTTTGGAGATGTTGGATCTTCTCCACTGTTTGGACCTTTAGCCATGGTGCTGACAGGCGTTACCAGGTTCTGATGCTCTGCAATAAATATAATATTAACAGGAGGGTTAGACGGAAATAGTAAAATGAGAAGGAGAGCGTTGCCTTGTTAGACATGATTTCAAGTCCCTCCTCCCCCATCAGTACAACAGCTGTTAGCTCTGGGATCGAGCATTTCCCGAGTGTTACGATCAACTCTCCACATCAGGTGTGACACAGACAGCTGCCCAGTGAAATCCAGTGAGGCCCGCTGATGTTGCGTGTGCAATTTGGCTGGCGCTCTGGAGCCAAGCCGTTCACTTCTATTTCCACTTGTTTCTCCCCTTCTCCTTTTCTCTCTATCACTCCCTGATCGCTCTCTCCTGTCATCATGCCTCATTTAAACTCTCCTCTCTCGGATACACTTCCCTCCCAAATCCCTACACTAACCCTTCAGTACTCTTCGACCTTCCTACTCTCCTGCTGCCGTCCAAGGCTTGACTCCCTCTTAGATAAGTCTACAGCTTCCCTCTGTGCCTCTCTTCGCATCCTCCGAAAGGCCCACTGTGGCACTCGTTTCTGCCTCCTCACGAGCAGCAACCCCAACTGTATTATCCCCCTCTCTCGCCGACCTTCTGCCCAGCCAGCCCGCTGGGGGCTAATCTTGTCAATCTCCTTCCCATCCGACTCACCTCTCCCAGCGCTGATCCTTTGGATGCTGGCAGTGGGTTAGCCATCACCGAACCTATCCCCATCTCCCTCCAGAATGTCCATTCTCTTGCGAAAAATATCCTTGCCATCCTTGAGCTTATCATGGATGATTGCATCAAAATCATGGCCCTGACGAAAACTTGGCTGAGTGTTGATGACACCTTACCCTTAAATTATGTCTCCCCGCCTGGCTATACCTTCCACCACTTGCCCCGCACAGACTGCTTTGGTGGCAGTGTGGCTCTCATCACCAAATCACACCTTGGTTTCTCCCCCCTACTCCTCCACCACTTTCTCCTCGTTTGAGCATCTCTCTTATTGCACAACTCTCACCTCTCATTGAAATTTCCCGTTCTCTATCGCCCACCCAAGTGCCATTATAATTTTATCACCGAGATAGCTTCACTGCTTTCCTCCCTCAGACTCTGCACCGAGCGACTTCTCATACTCGGTGATTTCCACCTCCATCTCAATTCCTCATGGTCTCTCTACTCTGAGTTTAGTGCCCTGCTACCTCCCTTAATCTCTCCCTACATGTAAACAACCCAACCCATATTCATGGCCAACCCCTCAAATTACCATCTCTCGTGGTCTCGCTACTCCCATCGTCTGTAAGGGATTCCTGACCCTGCGTGTCTCGCAGCCTGTGAGATTCACGCGGCTCTGTGCAGCCTGTATGTCAGTGCGGGTCTAGGCCTTGTTGCCTGTTCTGGTCTCCAGCCAGTCTGGGAACACTAGACACACCTGTGAGTGGTTCGAATCACTCTCCCTTACGGTTCTAGACACTGGACTTAGATGCGAGAGCAGTAATGGAGATAAAACTCATGTAGACTTGGTTTGAATGGTACGAAATGGAAAATCTTTATTGCATGATACTTAAGATTATGAAATACATGTCATAAGCACAGATTAATGACAGTACAATCTTACAAACAGTTATATAGTCGATCTTAGGGAAACGAGGAACGAACGGCACAAAGTAAATAGGGGCACACATTACAAATATCCTTAATCCTTAAACCCTCCCCTATCAATATCTATCCTAAACTAGATTCGTAGGATTTCGAGACTCATGCTCACCACTCGTGATAACTCGGAGAAATTCCGAATAACTGATCGGATGTTTTTCACCGCAGCACCCACGTGTCGGTCAGGAGATCTCCTGGTCCCACTTGTTTACTTGCTTTTACTGCTCCGGCTAGCAGGCTGGAACGTCTGCTGTGGTGAAGACCTGTGTTGGTTGGTTTAACAGGTACTCTTCGAGCACAGTTGTCAATATCGTCGATACGATATGTTTTCACATTCCAGTTACTTTGGGCACAGTCCAGTTATCATCGATGCAATATGTTTCGTTATAAGTTCGAAGAAGTCTTCCTGGCGAGGAAAACTTGGCTAATCGACCTACAGGCGCGGTCGGGATTTACTGACCGTGGCGATGGATATGGTCTTCCTCTCTTCTCATCTCATCTCATCTTATCTCATCTCGGGCCTTCGGTTCCGCTGCCAGTTACCAACATAGGTCTTCGTTACGCGACACGAGGTAGATCCGAACGGATCAGAAAGTTCAACAGTCTTTTCAGAAGAGGCAACAGGCAAGCAGGAGCGAGCCCAACTACGAGTACACAGGAGCAGCCACGAGGTTACGAATCGACCGGATAAAAGCACAGGAGCAAGAGAGAGAATGGACGGTTTGGAGCCTGCAATTATAGTGCAAAATCTTCCGTTTCCCGCCCAACTATGATGTCCATTCTTTTGTTTAGGGTTTGGCGCCCAAATGTCTTGTATGGGTGATCTCCGTTCTTAATGGGTTTCGGGGCTACTCGTAAATGTCTGAGTACCTGTTAATATTTCTCCCATTGTTAAATCGGTCGGTGTTCTCCCTGGAGGGGTTTGGGGCTTCCAAGTGTCCTGTATAACTACCTGCTAACGGCTCTCTCATCGTAGAGTCGTTGGGATTTTACATATTAATGTCTTTTGGATGGGCCCTTGATTACTCGGTACAATGGCTTTCCTTTGTACCTGGGAGACCGATTTCAGTATCTATGTGTATACTGCAAACCCATAATGTCTCGTGTATTATCTTCACTGTGCTGAATCTTAATCGATCTTGCACAAATGTTTATTGGAACGCCATCTTGTCTGCCTGTTGAAAAGTCTAGAATGTTCTGTCACGAGGTGCGGCGGCCATTTTACAGGCTGCTTGTGTCCACTTTAAACCTGCCAGCATTCTGCTGAAATAAAAGCTGTTTGAACGAAACTCTGTGTTTTCTCCTTATTAACAAAATCGCGATATATTGCGAATTCTACAGGTGTCAATCACAGATAAAGCCATCTCTGAACATTTCCTTCAATCACTCACCACCCACTTCCCCTTCCCCAACCCCCGAACCCTACTTCATTCTGTTTCCACCTCGGGAAAAAAAACTCTCTCCCATATCTCTTACAACAGCACTTACGAAACCCAACTTCCAGCCTTTGGCCCTCCATTCTCCACAACATTTCTGCAGCTACCGATCTGCTCAACCACACCCTCACCACCACCTTCGATGCGTGTCCCTATTAAATCAATTACACTGTCTCACCCTGGCTGATCAACTGGTATGGCAATCATATTCGCTCCCTTAAGTCCAAGAGACGCAGACTTGAAAGGATGTGGTGGACAACTGGTTTAGGCATTCACTGCCAGATCTGGCTGAATAAAGCATTATCGGGTCCTGCTCTCATCTGCCAAAATTGTTCACTATTCCAGAATCATTCTGGAATGAAAAGCTGACCCCCGGCTTCTATTCTCCACTGCTAACCCAGCCTCGTTAACCCCTATCCCCTGCCTCCTCCACACTGACATACAACAACAAGTGCGATGAGGTCATGAGTTTCTTTGTCTCTAAGATTAAGACCATACGATCAGCTGCCTCCACCAGTTCTCTTCCTTCCCCCAGCCCAAACTTCCCGAGTCTCCCACCTGCCCTAGCCCTGAACTCGTATCATTCTCCAGTTAATCTCCGATCTCCGCTCCTGACCTCTCCGCGCTCAACTTGCCCATGACACCCACTTCCTACTCCCTCGACCCTATTCCCAGCAAACTGCTGACCACCCAACGACCTTTTCTATTTCATTTGTTAGTTGACATTGTTAATGGTTCTCTCATCTCAGGTACTGTAACCATCTCCTTTGATCTGCCGTCATCACCCCTCTGCTCAAAAAACCAACCATCGCCTCCTCCGTCCTTGCAAATTTTCGCCCCATTTCCAACCTCCCGTTCCACTTCAAAGTCATTGAACAAGTTGTCGCCTCCCAAAGCCATTCCCATCTTTACTAGAACTCCATATTTGAATCCATCCAATCAGGCTTCCGCCCCTGCCACATTACCGAAACGGCTCTCATCAAAGTCACATATGACATCCTTTGTGACTGCGACAAAGACAAACTATCCCTCCTCGTCCTTCTCGACTTTTCAGCAGCCTTTGACAGGTTTGACCACTCCACAATCCTCCAACGCCTTTCCACCGTCGTCCAGCTGGGTGGGACTGCACGCGCCTGGTTCTATTCTTATTTATCGTAGCCAGAGAATCATCTGCAATGGCTGTTCTTCCCGCTCCCGTATCGTTATCTCTGGTGTCCCCAAGAATCTATTGTTGGCTCCCTGCTATTTCTCATCTACATGCTGTCCCTTGACGACACCATCGGAAAACATAGCGTCAGTTTCCATATGTACATTGACGACACCCAGCTCTACCTCACCACCACTCCTCTCGACCCCTCCACTGTCTCTAAATTGTCAGAGTGCTTGTCCGACATTCAGTTCTGAATGAGCAGAAATTATCTCCCGTTAAATATTGTGAAGACATTGTTTTTGTTCCCCGGCACCGACTCTATCCCTCTCCCCAATATCTGGGTGAGGCTGAAACACACTGTTCTTAACCGTGAAGTCATATTTGACACTGAAATGAGCTTCCAATCACATATCCGTGGCATAACTAAGACCGTGTAACATCGCCCATCTCCACCCCTGCATCAGCACATCTGCTGATGTAACCCTCATCCATGCGTTTGTTACCTCTAGGCTTGACTATTCCAACACACTTCTAGCTGGCCACCCACGTTCTCCCCTACGTGAACTAGAGGTCATCCTAATCTCGTGTGATGGTGTCCTAACTCGCACCAAGTCCCGCTCACCCATCACCGCTGTGCTCGCTGACCAACATTGGATCCCAGTTAATCAACACAGCAATTTCAAAATTCTCACCCTTGTTTTCAATTCCCTCCATGGCCTCGCACCTCCCTACCTCGAATCTCTTCCAGCCTCAACCCCTGAGATATCTGCGCTCCTATAATTCTGCCCTCTTCAGCATCCCTGATTATAATCGCTCAACCATTGGTGGCCGTGCCTTCAGTTGCCAAGGCCCTGATCTCTGGAATTCACTCCCTAAATTGCTCCGCCTCTCTAGTTCTATTTCCTCCTTGTAGTCGCTCCTTAAAACCTACCTCTTTGACCAAGCGTTTAGTCATCTGCCCTAATTTCTCCTTATGTCACGGTGTCAAATTGTTGTTTTATAACAAGAAAAACTTGTATTTATATAGCGCCATTAACGTAGTAAGACGTCCCAATGCGCTGCACAGGAATATTGTAAGACAAAAAAATTGACACCGAGCCACATAAGGAGAAATTAGGGCAGGTGACCAAAAGCTTTTTCAAAGAGGTACGTTTTAAGGAACATCTTAATGGAGGAAGGAGTGGTAGCGAGGGAATTCCAGAGCTTAGGGCCTAGGCAACAGAGTGATTATAAACAGGTTTGCTCAAGAGGCCAGAATTAGAGGAGCGCAGATATCTCGTGGGGTTATGGGGCTGAAGGTGTTTACAGAGATGGGAAGGAGCAAGGCCATGGAGGGATTTGAAAACAAGGATGAGAACTTTAAATTCGAGGCGTTGCTTAACAGGGAGCCAATGTAGGTGAGCGATCACAGGGGTGATGGACGAACATGACTTGGTGCGAGTTAAGACACTCCTGTGAAGCGCATTGGGACGTATTACTACGTTAGAAGCACTATATGTAAACAAAGTTGTTATTTTTGATCTCCACAACCGAGCTCCAAATGGGCTCCGGTCATTTCATAACTCTCAACAAAGATATATTCCAGTGAGAAAGAAAGGCTGTAAGAGAAGGATGAACCATGCGTGGCTAACCAAGGAAGTAAAGGATGGTATCAAATTGAAAACAAAAGCATACAATGTTGCGAAGAATATTGAAAGGCCAGAAGATTGGGAAATTTTTAAAAGCCAGCAAAGGACAACTAAAAAAATGATAAAGAGAGAGAAGATAGCTTGAGATTAGGCTAGCAAGAAATATAAAAACAGACAGTAAGAGCTTCTACAGATATATAAAAAGGTAGTGAGGAGCCAGAGTAAACGTTGGTCCCCTAAAGGATGAGTCTGGGGATTAATAATGGGAAACAGGGAAGTGGCGCATACTTTGAACAAATATTTTGGACCGGTCTTCACGGCAGAAGACACGAATAGTTTCCCAATAATGGATAATCAATGGGCTATTAGGGTGGGGTGGGCTTAGAACAATCACTATCACTAGAGAGAAAACACCAGGCAAACTAACGGGACTAAAGTTGGACAAGTCCCCATGACCCGTTGCCTGCATCCTAGAGTTTTAAAAGAGGTGGCTGCACTGATAGTGGATGCATTGGTTGTAATCTACTAAATTCCCTGGATTCTGGAGAGGTCCCAGCGGACTGGAAAACCACAAATGTAACACCCCATTTAAGAATGGATGGAGACAGAAAGCAGGCAACTATCGACCAGTAAGCCTAACATCGGTCAATGGGAAAATGCTGGAGTCCATCATTCAGGAAGTGGTAGCAGGACATTTAGAAAATCATAAAATAGTCAAGCAGAGTCACCATGGTTTTATGAAAGTGAAATCATGTTGGACAAATTTTCTGGAATTCTTTGAGGTTGTTACGAGCAGGGTGGATAAAGGGGAACCAGTAGATGTTGTGCATTTGGATTTCCAGAAGCCACATAAAAGGTTACTGCACAAGATAAGAGCTCACGGGATTGGGGGTAATATATTGGCATGGATAGAGGTTTGGCTAACTAACAGAAAACAGAGTTGGGATAAATGGGTCATTTTCAGATTGGCAAACTGTAACTAGTGGGGTGCCGCAGTGATCAGTGCTGGGGCCTCAAGCACTTACAATCTATATTAATGACTTGGATGAAGGGACTGATTGTAATGTAGCGAAATTTGCTAATGATACAAAGATAAGTGGGAAAGCAAATTGTGTGGAGGACGCAAGGAATCTCCAAAGGGATACAGATAGTGTAAGTGAGTGGGCAAAAATCTGGCAGATGGAGTTTAATGAGTGAAAATGCGAGGTTATCCACTTTGGTAGAAAAATAAAAAAGCAAATTATTATTCAAATGGGGAGAGATTACAAAATGCTGAGGTACAGATGGAACTGGGGGTCCTTGTACATGAATCACAAAAAGTTAGCATGCAGGTACAGCAAGTAATTAGGAAGGCAAATGGAATGTTGGCATTTATTGCAAAGGGAATGGAGTAATAAAGTAGGGAAGGCCTGTTACAACTGTACAGGGCGTTGGTGAGACCAGACCTTGAGTACAGCGTACAGTTTTAGTCTCCTTATTTAAAGATGAATATACTTGCATCGGAGGCAGTTCAGAGCCGATACACTAGGTAAATTCCAGAGATGAGGGTTTGTCTTATGAAGAAAGGTTGAGCAGCTTGTGCCTATACTCATTGCAGTTTAGAAGAATGAGAGGGGATCTTATTGAAACAAATAAGATTGTGAAGGGGCTTGACAGTGAAGATGCTGAGAGGATGTAATCCTCGTGGGGGAATCTAGAACTAGGGGGCATAATTTCAGAAATCAGGGGCACCCATTTGAAACGGAAATGAGGAGGAATTTCTTCTCTCAGAGGGTCGTAAATCTTTTGAATTCTCTTCCCCAGAGAGCTGTGGAGGCTGGGTCATTGAATATATTAAATGTGGAGATAGACAGATTTTTGAAAGGTAAGGGAGTCAAGGGTTATGGGGAGCGGGAAAGGAAGTGGACTTGAGGCCAAGATCAGATCAGCTATTATTGAATGGCGGAGCAGGCTCGAGGGGCCAAATGACCTACTCCTGACCCTACATTCTTATGTTCTTATGTCTGGGTGTCCGCACTGGGAGTGCCCATTGGTAGGCTTTATTCACAGTGCAAGCCAAACCAGCCTTTTTCCTGAGGTAGGGAATATTCTGCAGGGAGAGCAGGTATCACTGATGAATTAAATGACCCTTCACTCGGTTTTACACAGTATGGTGGGATAATATATGTATTCACAGATTTTCGTTTAACATTTTGGATTTGCTGAGTTTTGACGTTAAATTCTGGTACTTTATGAATATGATATCTGTCCACATAAACAATATATAGCTGGGTGTCATCCCTTCGGTCACCATGGGCAGTGACATTGTCCTTGTGTTCATGGAGATGTGTCCTGGGTTGGTGCTTCTATTTGAATATATTGACCATATCTCTCATTGTGTCAGTACCTGACTAATGAGCACTACAGGAGGTGAGGACATTTACCGCTGTTCCACTAATGTTAAAAGTAATGTATAATGTCACGTCACTTTGAACAGTGAGGTGATGCACAACATTGATTCGTGGAATATATTTAGGGGTCTTTTCAATCTCAGATTTGGCCATAAATATACAAGTGGTAGATTTGCCTGCTGTTTTACAATCACAATTCTCCACTTGTGCGCGTGTCTCGCTGTGTGGGTCCAAACACGTGCGTCCAATCAAACTCTCAGTCAGCGTCCTTTCATTTCCCCACTGGGGAAATGTAAAAGTGATTCAGTCTCGGATCAGTAATTCCTCCAAACATTAGTTGAAATTATTTTCCGGAATTAATTTAGAACTAAGTTTTAGAACTTGTGTAACAACCAGTTATCTGCTGTTTTATACCAAGTCTAATAAACACACTAGTCACAACAACAACTTGCATTTCCACAGCGCTTTAAACATCGAAAAACATCCCAAGGTGATTCACAGGAGCCGAATCAAACAAAAGATGGGCGCTGAATAAAGGAGGTAGAAGGAGCAGTGGACCAAAAGGTGGGTCAAAGAAGTCCGCTGGGAGCATCTTAAAAGGAGGGGACGTAGTGGAGAGGTTTCGGTGGGGTATTTTAGATCAGAGAAGCGGGACAGCCGAAGGCACTGCCGCCAGAGATGGGCTGCGGAGAGGGTGAAATGCACTCGAGCTCAGAGCCGGAGGAACAGAGAGATCTTGGTGATGGGAGCTTGTAGTGCTGGAGGAGGTTACAGAGGCAGGGAGGGACGAGACCATGAAGGGATTTAAACGAGGATGGGAGTTTTAATTTGGAGGTGCTGGGGGACCGGGTGCCAATGTAGGTTCACAAGGACAGAGGTGACTGCTGAGCAGAGTTTTGGATCCACCCAAGATTACGGAGGGTGAAAGGAGCAAATCCGACCTGGAGAGCACTGGAAAAATCCGAGTCTACAGTAGATAAAAACATGGATGAGGATTTCAGCAGCAGATGGGCTGAAGCAGGGATAAAGATGGGTGATGTTATGGAGGTGGAAGCAAGCGGTCTTTGTGGTGGAGTGAATATCGGGTCGGAAGCTCAGCTTGGCGTCATATAGAACGCTGAGGTTGTAATATAGTCTGGTTCAATCCGAGACATTGGCTGGGGCAGGGATGGAATCACCGACAAGGGAAGAACATTTGCGGCGGTGGTCGAAGAACATGTCGTCGGACTTCCACATATTTATTTGGAGAAACGTGTAACATATTTCAGACTGGCTGCCGGACAAGCAGCGTAAGAAAGCATAGTCAGTGGAAGGGCGGGAGAGGTGGAGCAGAGAATTGTCGGCGTACATGTGAAAGCTGACTACTTGTCTTTGGATAATGACTCCAAGGTGCACCATGTAGATGAGAAATAGATGGGGGCGAAGGGGGATCTGTGGGGATCACCAGGATAACAGCTCGGGAAAGTGAATAGCAGCCTATGATGAAAATTCTCTGGGTACGACTGGATGGATAAAAGTGGAACCCAGCGAGGGCAGTCCCACTGAGCTGGACAACGGAGGGGAGGCGTTTGAGTATTGAATGCGTCAAAGACTGCAGAGGTCAAGAAAAATGAGGGGGGAGAGTTAACTACGGTCACAGTCATAGAACGTTTCATTTGTGACTTTGATTATTGTTATTTCAATGCTGTGGCAGCAGCGGAAACCAGTTGGAGAGATTCAAACATGGAGTTGTGAGAAAGAAAGGCCGAGCTTTGGGAGGCGACAAAACATTGAGGGGAAAGGGAGGCTGGAGATGGAGATAAACTTGTCTAACTCTTCACCCACGTGTCAAACTGGGCTCATCTCATTGATCAAAGTCTCTCCTCTGAAATACACAAGTCTCATTTGTGGTTTAATGTTACAGGGACTGTTAAACTCAATTTAATTTCACAAAACATTCAACGCGCTCTGGCTGGGTGACTGGAATCTCCCAGTTCCACCGGAGGGGTTTGCTTGTTGCAGGCTACAGAATTAGAGCAAAGCTTCCAATATTCTCCTTTTACAAAACTGCTTCAGAAAATGCAGCGCCGTCAATTCCCTTTGTTTAATACAGAGAATTACATAGAATGTTCAGCTCAGAAACAGTCCATTCGTCTCAAATGGTCCATGCCTGTGTTTCTGCTCCACATCAACCTCCTCCCGTCCCTCTTCATCGAACCATATCAGCAGAATCTTCCATTTCCATTCTTCCTCTAAATTACTCACAAATACATCTTTTTTTTTGCATGAGACTCTGTAACCTGGAGCTTGCCCTCTCACAAGCCCTGTATAGATCAAGTGCTGTTATTCATCCATCCCACTGAACCAGCCAAAGAGCGACAACCCACCAACGCAGCGATCCGCCACCCCACCGACCCAGGCCCACACCCCACCGACCCGGCCACGACACCCCACTGACCCGGCCCCGAAACCCCACTGACCCAAGCCCACACCCCACCGACCCTGCCCCGACACCCCACTGACACAGCCCCACACCCCAATGACCCAGCCCCGTACCCCACAGACCCAGACCCGCACCCCACTGACCGAGCCCCACACCCCACTGACCCAGCCTCACACCCCACTGACACAGCCCCGCACCCCACTGACACAGCCCCACACTCCACTGACCCAGCCCCACACCAAACTGACCCAGCCCCGCATCCCACTAACACAGCCCCACACCCCAATGACACAGCCCCGCACCCCACTGACACAGCTCCACACCCCACTGACCCAGTCCCACACCCCACTGACACAGCCCCACACCCCAATGACCCAGCCCCGTACCCCACAGACCCAGACCCGCACCCCACTGACCGAGCCCCACACCCCACTGACCCAGCCCCACACCCAACTGACACAGCCCCACAACCCACTGACCCAGACCCACACCCCACTGACACAGCCCCGCACCCCACTGACCCAGCCCCGCACCCGACTGACCCAGCCTCACACCCCACTGACACAGCCCCGCACCCCACTGACACAGCCCTACACCCCACTGACACAGCCACGCACCCCACTGACACAGCCACGCACCCCACTGACACAGCCCCACAACCCAATGACCAAGCCCCGTACCCCACTGACCCAGCCCCGCACCCCACTGACACAGCCCCGCACCCCACTGACACAGCCCCACACCCCAATGACACAGCCCCGCACCCCACTGACACAGCTCCACACCCCACTGACACAGCCTCACACCCCACTGACACAGCCCCACACCCCGATGACCCAGCCCCGTACCTCACAGACCCAGACTTGCACCCCACTGACCGAGCCCCACACCCCACTGACCCAGCCCCACACCCAACTGACACAGCCCCACACCCAACTGACACAGCCCCACACCCCACTGACACAGCCCCACACCCCACTGACACAGCCCCACACCCCACTGACACAGCCCCGCACCCCACTGACACAGCTCCACACCCCACTGACCCAGCCCCACACCCCACTGACACAGCCCCACACCCCACTGACACAGCCCCGCACCCCACTGACACAGCCCCGCTCCCCACTGACACAGCCCCGCTCCCCACTGACCCAGCCCCGCTCCCCACTGACACAGCCTCACACCCCACTGACACAGGCCCACACCCCACTGACACAGCCCCACACCCCACTGACACAGCCCCACACCCCACTGACACAGCCCCACACCCCACTGACACAGCCCCACACCCCACTGACACAGCCCCACACCCCACTGACCTAGCACCGCACCCCACTGACCCAGCCCCACACCCCACTGACCCAGCCCCGCACCGCACTGACCCAGCCCCGCACCCCACTGACACAGCCCCACACCCCACTGACCCAGCCCCACACCCCACTGACACAGCCTCACACCCCACTGACCCAGCCCCACACCCCACTGACACACCCCAATAACCCAGCCCCACACCCCACTGACCCAGCCCCACACCCCACTGACCCAGCCCCACACCCCACTGACCCAGCCCCACACCCCACTGACCCAGCCCCACACCCCACTGACCCAGCCCCACACCCCACTGACCCAGCCCCACACCACACTGACCAAGCCCCACACCACACTGACCAAGCCCCACACCCCACTGATCCAGCCCCACACCCCACAGACCCAGCGCCACACCCCACTGACCCAGCCCCACACCCCACTGACCCAGCCCCGCACACCACTAACCCAGGTCCGCACCCCACTGACCCAGCCCCACACCCCACTGACCCAGCACCGCACACCACTAACCCAGGTCCGCACCCCACTGACCCAGACCCACACCCACTGACCCAGCCTCTCACCTCACTGACACAGCCCCGCACACCACAAACCCAGGTCCACACCACACTGACCCAGCCCCGCACACCACTAACCCAGTCCCACACCGCACTGACCCGGCCCCGCAACCCACTGACACAGCCCTGCACCCCACTGACACAGCCCCGCACCCCACTGACCCAGCCCCACACCCACTGACCCAGACCCACACCCCACTGACAGAGCCCCACACCCCACTGACCCAGCCCCGCACACCACTAACCCAGGTGCATACCCCACTGACCCAGCCCCGCACACCACTAACCCAGCACCACACCCCACTGACCCAGCCCCGCACCCCACTGACCCAGCCCCACACCCCACTGACCCAGCCCCACACTCCACTGACCCAGCCCCACACACCACTGACCCAGCCCCACATCCCACTGACCCAGCCCCGCAACACACTGACCCAGCCCCACACCCCACTGACCCAGCCCCACACCCCACTGACCCAGCCCCACACCCCACTGGCCCAGCCCCACACCCACTGACCTAGCCCCACACCCCACTGACCCGGCCCCGACACCCCACTGATCCAGCCCCAAGACCACACTGACCCAGCCCCACACCCCACTGACACAGCACCACACCCCACTGACACAGCCCCGCACCCCACTGACCCAGCCCTGCACACCACTGACCCAGCACCGTACCCCACTGACCCAGCCCCACACCCACTGACCCAGCCCCACACCCCACTGACCCAGCCCCGCACTCCACTGACCCAGCCCCGCACCCCACTGACCCAGGTCCATACCCCACTGACCCAGCCCCACACCACTAAACCAGCCCCACACCCCACTGAACCAGCCCCGCACCCCACTGACCCGGCCCCGACACCCCACTGAGCCAGCCCCGCACCCCACTGACACAGCCCCGCAACCCACTGACAGAGCCCCGCAATCCACTGACCCAGCCCCACACCCAATTACCCAGCCCCATACCCACACCCCACTGACCCGGCCCCGACACCCCACTGACCCAGCCCCGCACCCCACTGACCCAGCCCCACACCCACTGAACCAGCCCCACACCCCACTGACCCAGCCCCGCACCACACTGACCCAGCCCCGCACCCCACTGAACAAGGCACGCACCGCACTGACCCAGCCCCGCACACCACTGACCCAGCCCCACACCCCACTGACCCAGCCCCACACCCCACTGACCCAGCCCCGCACCTCACTGACCCAGCCCCGCACCCCACTGACCAAGCCCCACGCCTCACTGACAATGCCCCACACCCCACTGACCCAGCCCCGCACCACACTAACCCAGCCCCACACCACAAAGACCCAGACCGGCACACCACTAACCCAGGTCCATACCCCACTGACCCAGCCCCACACCCCACTTACCCAGCCCCACACCCCACTGACCCAGCCCCGCACCCCACTGACCCAGACACGCACTCCACTGACCCAGCCCCACACCCCACTGACCCAGCCGCACACCCACTGACACAGCCCCGCACCCCACTGACACAGCCCCGCAGCCCACTGACCCAGCCCCACACCCCACTGACCCTTGCCCCACAATCCACTGACACAGCCCCACAACCACCACTGACCCAGCCCCACACCCCACTGACTCGGCCCCGACACCCCACTGACACAGCCCCGCACCACACTGACCAGCCCCGCACCCAACTGACCCGGCCCCACATCCCACTGACCCGGCCCCGCACCCCACTGACCCGGCCCCACACACCACTGACCCAGCCCCGTACCCCACTGACCCAACCCCACACCCCACTGACCCAGCCCCACACCCGCTCCCCACACCCCACTGACCCAGCCCCTCACCCCACTGACCCAGCCCCACACCCCACTGACCCGGCCCCGCACCCCACTGACACGGCCCCGCACCTCACTGAACCGACCCCACACCCCACTGACCCGGCCCCACACCCCACTGACCCGGCCCCGACACCCCACTGACCCGGCCCCGACACCCCACTGACCCGGCCCCGCACCCCACTGACCCAACCCCGCACCCCACTGACCCGGCCCCGACACCCCACTGACCCGGCCCCGCACCCCACTGACCCAGCCCCACACCCCACTGACCCGGCCCCGACACCCCACTGACCCAACCCCCGCACCCCACTGACCCGGCCCCGACACCCCACTGACCCGGCCCCGACACCCCACCGACGCGGCACCGCGACCCCCACCGACGCGGCACCGCGACCCCCACCGACGCGGCACCGCGACCCCCACCGACGCGGCACCGCGACCCCCACCGACGCGGCACCACGACCCCCCACTGGACCAGCCCCGCGACCCCCCACTGGCCCAGCTATAAGTAGCTTTTATGTGACCAAACGTTTGGTCAAAGAAGTAGGTTTTAAGGAGCGTTTTAAGGGAGCAGAGAGAGGTAGAGATGTTTAAAGAGGGAATTCCAGAGCTTAGGGCCTCCGCAGCTAAAGACACGGCCACCAATGCTGGTGAGAAGGAAATCGGAGATGTGCCACAGGTCAGAATTGGAGGAGCGCTGGGATTTCAGAGGGATGTAGAACTGGAAGAGATTACGGACACAGGGAGGGGCAAGGCCATGGAGGGGTTTGAAAACAAGGATGAGAATTATAAAATCAATGCAACACCAGACCCGGAGCCAATATAGGTCAGCGAGCACAGGGATAATTGGTGAACGGGATTGTTGCGTGTTAGAATACACGGAGCAGAGTTTTGGATGAGTTCAAGTTTATGGAGGGTGGAAAAGGGAGGCTGGCCAGGAGAGCCTTGGAACAGTCAAGCCTAGAGGTAACAAAGGAATGGATGAGGGTATCAGCAACAGATGAGCTGAGGCAGGGGCAGAGACAGGCGAGGTACGGAGCTGGAAGTAGACGGTGTTGGTCATGGAATGGATATGTGTTCAGAAGCTCATCGTACGGTCAAATACAACAGCAAGGTTACGGGTGCACTGATTCAGCCTCAGACAGTGGGCAGGGAGAGGGATGGAGTCGATGCCTCGGGAACACAGCTCGTGGCAGGGATCGAAGACAATGGCTAATGTTACCTTTCTACCTGTCCCACAGGTGCTGCTCACCGAGGAGAATCCCTCCCACTGACACAGCTGTTTGATGCTTTTCATGTATCTCCACAACAGCAGGGTGCACGGTCTAGGAAACACTTACAATGGAAAGCCTGGTCACTCTCACAGGCCGAGGGGTTGGGCGTCCAGCGGGCACAGGGGTTTGGTCAGTGTGGCGGGGCAGAGGCAGAGGAAAGAGAGGGGGAGGCAGGGGGCAGAGTGGGGACAGGAATTTATTGCACTCTGGACAATCTTACCCTGAATATAAGGGACATTGTACAAGGGAGGAAACATACATCTCTTCTAATATCAAAACCAACTTCTAATATTATTACCAACAGCAAAATACTGGAGATGCTGGAAATCTGTCATAAAAGCTGAAAATGCTGGAAACACTCAGTGGGTCAGGCAGGGTCTGTGGGGAGGGGACGGTGGGGTTAACGGTTCAGGTCAATGACCTTTCCTGAGAACGGGTTCAGGATCTGAAACATTAACCCCACCTTCCTCTCCCCACAGTCGCTGCCTGACCCACTGAGTGTTTCCAGCATTTTCAGCTTTTATTTCTAATATTATTACCCATCCCTATTTCAGACTATATTCTGTGTTTTACTTGGTTTGGGTTCTCACCATTTCAGAATACAGTGGGAATCTGATGCTTGCTGTGTATCTGACGTTGATTTTGGAAGCACATTCCCTGCTTGCTTTGACCAGTGTTGTTCTACTTCTGTATTGTGTGTCTGTGACCAATGAAACAGGAGACAAACTCTCACCCGGCATTGAATGTATTTCACCATCCCCAGTACTAAATCTAACCCGGCAACACGGTGGCATAGTGGTTAGCACTGGTGCCTCACAGCGCCAGAGACCCGGGTTCGAATCTGGTCTCGGGTGACTGTCTGTGTGGAGTTTGCACATTCTCCCCGTGTCTGCGTGGGTTTCCTCCGGGTGCTCCGGTTTCCTCCCACAGTCCAAAAATGTGCGGGTTAGGTTAATTTGGCTATGATAAATTGACCCTTAGTGTTAGGGGGGGATTAAATATGTGGGGTTATGGGGATAGGATGGGATATGTTAGGGGGAATTAAATACGTAGGGTTACGGGGATAGGGTGGGATATGTGTCGGTGCAGGCTCGATGGGCCGAGATGGCCTCTATCTGTACTGTGGGGATTCTGTGTGAGGGAGAACGGACGGGGTACTGGATTTGGATGATCAGCCATGATCGTATTGAATGGTGGAGCAGGCTCAACGGGCCGAATGGCCTACTTATGCTCCTAGTTTCTATGTTTCTAATTACCACCCCATCAATCTACTCTCAATAATCAGCAAAGTGATGGATGGTGTCGGCGACAGTGCTATCAAGCGGCACTTACTCACTGATAACCTGCTCACGGACGCCCAGTTTGGATTCCGACAAGACCACTCGGCTCCTGACCTCATTACAGCCTTGGCCCAAACATGGACAAAGGAGCTGAATTCCAGAGGTGAGGTGAGGTGAGAGTGACTGCCCTTGACATCAAGGCAGCATTTGACCGAGTGTGGCATCAAGGAGCCCTAGTAAAACTGAAGACAATGGGAATCGGGGGAAAACGCTCCACTGGCTGGAGTCATACCTAGCACAAAGGAAGATGGTTGTGGTGATTGAAGGTCAAACATCGCGGCAGGACTTCCTCAGGGCAGTGTCCTAGGCATAACAATCTTCAGCTGCTTCATCATTGACCTTCACTCCAACATAAGGTCAGAAATGGGGATGTTCGCTGATGACTGCACAGTGTTCAGCGCCATTCACAACTCCTCAGATAATGAAGCAGTCCATGCCCGCATGCAACAAGACCTGGACGTCGTTCAGGCTTGGGCTGATAAGTGGCAGGTAACATTCGCGCCACAGAAGTGCCAGGCAATGACTATCTCCAACAAGCGAGAGTCTAACCACCTCCCATTGACATTCAATGGCATTACCATCGTCGAATCCCCCACTATCAACATCCTGGGAGTCACCACTGACCAGAAACTTAACTGGACCAGACACGTAAATACTGTGGCAACAAGAGCAGGTCAGAGGTTAGGTTTTCTGCGACGAGTGTCTCACCTCCTGACTCCCGAAAGCCTTTCCACCATCTACAAGGCACAAGTAAGGAGTGTGATGGAATATTCTCCACTTGCCTGGATGAGTGCAGCTCCAACAACACTCAAGAAGCTCGACACCATCCAGGACAAAGCAGCCCGCTTGATTGGCACCCCATCCACCACTTTAAACATTCACTCCCTCCACCACCAGCTTACCGAGGCTGCAGTGTGTACCATCTACAAGATGCGCTGCAGCAACTCGCCAAGGCTTCTTTGGCAGCACCTCCCAAACCCACTATCTCTTCCACCTAGAAGGACAAGGGCAGCAGGCGCTTGGGAACACCACCACCTCCAAGTTTCCCTCCAAGTTCTACACTGTCCTGAATTAGAAGTATATCACCGATCCTTCATCATCGCTGGGGCAAAATCCTTGAACTCCCTCCCTAACAGCACTGTGGGAGTACCTTCACCACACGGACTGCAGCGTTTCAAGGTGGCGGCTCACCACCACCTTCTTGAGGGCAATTAGGGATGGGCAATAAATTCTGGTCTTGGCAGCGACGCCCACATCCCATAAATGAATTAAAAAAATTAGACCATGGCTTATCTGTGTCTTAACCTGCCTTGGTTCCGTAACCCTTAATGCCCAACAAACATCTATTAATAAAATAGCAAAATACTGTGGATGTTGGAAATACAAGATAACAACAGAAAATGCTGGAAACACTGAGCAGGTCAGGCAGCATCCCTGGAGAGAGAAAAACATCTATTAATCTCAGTTATGATATTTTCAATTGACCCCCAGCATCACCAGCTTTTTGGGGGAGTGATTTCCAGATTTCCACTACCCTTTGTCTTAACAAAAGCTTTCTGCCACCCAAATGGAACTAGATAAGTCCCTGAAAATAATTGCAGGGCTCTGGAGGATGGGCGGGGGATTGAGCTGAAGTGCTCTTGCAGAGAGCTGGCACGGGCTGGAAGGGCTGAATGGCCTCCTACTGTGCTATCACCCCTTAATGGCCTAGCTCTAATTTGAAGTTTATGTCTCATTGTTCTGGACTCCTCCACCAGAGGAGAAATAGTTTTTCCTCTATCTATCCTGTCAAATCCTTTAATCATCTTAAACACCTCAATTAGATCACACCTTGATCTTCTGTATTCAAGGCAATAGAAGCCTAGTCTTTGCAACCTGTCCTCATAATTTAACCATTTTAGCTCTGGTATGATCCGATGAATCGGCGCTGCAACCCCTCCAAGGCCAATATCTCTTTCCTGAGGGGCGGTGCCCAGAACTGAATAACATGTGGAACAATATTCCCGACTCAAAAAATATTGAGACAGAGGTTGTTATATATTTTTTTTAAAACCATGCCAAGAGGAAGTCTTCCGAATTATATGTATCTACATAAGCTACTGCTCAGAAACAACAGGTTCCTACTCCTGGACTGCCGACTGCACAGACAGGAGTTTACACTGAATGTTTCCCGGTCTTTCGGATATAAATTGGAGCCAAGGCCTCTTGTACTGAGATCTGACAGATTGTTACCCTGGCAATAGAGGAAATCACTCAACGACAATAACTGAAACGTAAATAAAGCAACCAACATCACATGTTCACAGTTTAGTGAAGAACATTAACCCTGAACATTCAGACAGTGTTTCTAACCATGAAGCTGCGATTCCAATGACGGATTTTTACACCACCAGACCTGACACTGCGGGTTTACTGAATCCACCGTCAGTTCCAGCTGTACAGAACATTAAGCAGCTCCACATCTACAGAAATACGTCAATAAAATAGTCGCATTGTTGAAGATACACCCTGTGACCCCTGAAAATCAGATTGTCTTAAACCATTTAAATCTGTCACTGTTATCGAATTATATGTATCTACAAACCTGGATCATGTAACCAACAAGAAACTTTATTCTGACAGCACATAATAATTCGACTAATATTCATTAAAATATAAGATTTACATATCATTTTATCAGTTTATACTTAAATGATATTCATTTTATTCAACCGCCATTGTGAAATTCAGAAATAGATTCACTGATAGAAAATAACTAAGTAAACCCAGCGTCCAGTTCAGAATTTTAAGATTATTTATTGAGAGTTGGATCTGAAATATATTTGAGTGTCTGGAACTACCTTAACATGCAGTATAATATCGATATTGTGGGGAACATAAAGGTTGGTTCTTTCCAAGTTGGTGCTAGAGGCGGGGAGACAGTTAATATCTGCTGGGCTCTTGGATCAAACCCCTTCCAATCTTACAACACAGGAGGCCATTCGGCCCACGGTGCCTGTGCCGGCTCTATGAAAAGATGTCAACACTCGTCCCACACCGCAGCTTTCTCCCCATAACCCTGGAAATTCATTCCCCAAGTACAGGTCCAATTGCCTTTGGAAAGTTCCCATGGCATTTGTTCCCATCAGTTTTTCAGGTGGGGCATTCCAGATCTTAAACCGGTGTACAACAAATTCTCCTAATTTCCCCTCCAGCTCTTTTGTCAATTATTTTAAAACCGTGACCTTTTGTTAACGCCCCATTTGCCAGAGGAAACATGTCTTCCTACTTGCTCGATCAAAAACTCTCATAATTTTGAATATCTCTATTAGCTCTTCCCTTAACCTTCTCTGCTCTAAAGGCAACAATCCCAGCTTCTCCGATCTCTCCACATAATTAAAGTCAGTCATCCCTGGTATCATCCTGGTAAACCTCCTCTGTACCCTCGCCATGACCTTGGCATCCTTCCTAAAGTGCGGTGCCCAGAATTGTACACAATACTCCAGCCCAACCAGTGAATTGTAATGGGTTAGCATTCACCTCCTTTTTCTGTTCAATGCCCCATTTACAAAGCAACATCTCCCAGGCAATCTCTTAAAAGCCTTATAAACTTATCCTGCCACCTTCAAAGATTTCTGAATCTGCACCCCCAGATCCCTCTGCATTTGCACCCCCTCAATATACTAGTCAAGTCAGTTCAAACTGATCCGCATTAAACAGCATCTGCCATGTGTCTGCCCATTTCACCAGACTGTCTGTGTCTTTCTAAAGTCTGCTATTATCCAGCTCACCATTTACAAGAGTCAAACTTTGTATCATCAGCAAAACTCGAAGGTCCACTCCCTATACTGAAGTCCAGGTCATTTAAAATATAAGAAAACCAAAGGTCCCAATTCTGACCCCTGGATGACCCAATGCATACTTCTCTCCAGTCAGAAAAAACATCCGTTCACCACTGCTCTCTGCCTCCTATCACTCAGACAATTAGGAACCCAAGTTGCCACCGTCCCTTTAATACCATGTGCTTCTATTTTCCAAATAATTCGGTTATATGGCACTTTATCAATTGGCTTTTGAAAGTCCATATATACACCTACAGCACTCCCTTCATCAAACCTCTCCGATACTTCATTAACAATAAAACACACACAAGATTCACTGTGACTGTGTGTTTAGAGACAGAAACTGATCTCATCACATTCCATTACACAGCCTCAGGCTGGATAATTGTGCTCAGTGGTCAGACTCGCCCAGTCTCATTTTCACCATTTCCTACCATACCCTGTAACCTTTGTATACTGTCTACAGGACCAGTGTGTATCTGAGTCAATGGGACTCTCTCTGACCTTTCTCCCCAGTCCATCTCCAGGACCAGTTTGTATCTGAGTCAATGGGACTCTCTCTGACCTTTCTCCCCAGTCCATCTCCAGGACCAGCGTGTATCTGAGTCAATGGGACTCTCTCTAACCTTTCTCCCCAGTTTATCTCCAGGACCATAGGCAATGGCTAACATTTAAGGAACGAATGCATGAATTGCAACAGTTATACTTTCCTTTCTGGTGCAAAAACACAAAAGGAAAAGCGGCCCAGCCATGGCTAACAAAATAAATTAAGGATAATATCAGATCCAAAAAGGAGACATATAAAGTTGCCAGAAAAAGTAGCAAGGCTGAGGATTGGGAGCAGTTTAGCGTTCAGCAAAAAAGGACCAAGAGATTGATTAAGAGGGGAAAGAACAGAGTATGAGAGTAAACTGGCAAGGAACATAAAAGTAGACGGTAAAAGCTTCTACAAGTATGTAAAAAGAAAAAGATTAGTGAAGACAAATGTAGGTCCCTTACAGGCTGAGACAGGAGAAATTATAATGGGGAATAAGGAAATGGTAGCGCAATTAAACAAATACTTTGGTTCTGTCTTCATGGAAGAGGACACAAATAACTTCCCAGAAATGCTAGGGAACCAAGGGTCTAGTGAGAAGGAGGAATTAAAGGAAATTAGTAATAAAAGTGCTGGAGAAATTAATGGGACTGAAAGCCGATGAATCCCCAGGGACTGATAATCTACATCCCAGAGTACTAAAAGAGGTAGCCATGGAAATAGTGGATGCATTGATTGCCATCTTCCAAAATTCTATAGATTATGGAACAGTTCCTGCAGATTGAAGGATGGGAAATGTAACTCCACTATTTAAAAAAGGAGGGAGAGAGAAAACAGGGAACTACAGACCGGATAGCCTAACATCAGTAGTAGGGAAAATGCTAGAGTCTATTATAAAAGATGTGATAACAGGACATTTAGAAAATATCAACGGGATTAGACAAAGTCAACATGGATTTATGAAAGGGAAATCGTGTTTGACAAACCTACTGGAGATTTTTGAGGATGTAAATGGTAGAATAGACAAGGGAGAACCAGTGGATGTGGTTAATTTGGATTTTCAGAAGGCCGTTGATAAAGTGCCACATAAGAGGTTAGTGTGCAAAATTAAAGCACATGGGATTTGGGGGTAATATACTGGCATGGATTGAAAATTGGTTAACAGACAGGAAACAGAGAGTAGGAATAAATTGGTCTTTTTCAGGGTGGCAGGCGGTGACTAGTGGGGTACCGCAGGGATCAGTGCTTGGGCCCCAGCTATTCACAATATATCTCAATGACTTGGATGAGCGAACCAAATGTAATATTTCCAAGTTTACTGATGACACAAAACTAGGTGGGATTGTGAGTGGTGAGGGGGATGCAAAGAGGCTTCAATGTGATTTAGACAAGTTGAGTGAGTGGCCAAATTCATGGCAGATGCAGTATAACGTGGATAAATGTGAAGTTATCCACTTCAGTAGGAAAAACAGAAAGGCAGAGTATTATTTAAATGGTGATAGATTGGGAAATGTTGATGTACAAAGGGAGCTGGGTGTCCTTGTTCACCAGTCACTGAAAGCAAACATGCAGGTGCAGCAAGCAGTTAGGAAGGCAAATGGTATGTTGGCCTTCATTGCAAGAGGATTTGAGTACAGGAGCAAGGATGTCTTACTACAGTTATACAGGGCCTTGGGGAGACCACACCTGGAGTACTGTGTGCAGTTTTGGTCTCCTGTTTTGGTATCCTTACCTAAGAAAGGATGTACTTGCCATAGGGGGAGTGCAGCGAAGGTTCACCAGACTGATTCCTGGGATGGCAGGACTGTCGTATGAGGAGAGATTGGGTTGACGAGGCCTGTATTCAGAAGAATTTAGATGAATGAGAGGGGATCTCATTGAAACGTCTAAAATTCTGACAGGGCTAGACAGATTGGATGCAGGGAGGATGTTTCCCCTGGCTGGGGGTTCTGGAACAAGTGGTCACAGTCTCAGGATACGGGGTAGGACATTTAAGACTGAGATGAGGAGAAATTTCTTCACTCAGAGGGTGGTGAACCTGTTGAATTCTCTACCACGGAAGGCTGTGGAGGCCAAGTCACTGAATATATTTAAGGAGATAGATAGAATTCTAGTCACAAAAGGCATCAATGGGGTATGGGGAGAGCAGTAATATGGTATTGAGATAGAGGATCAGCCATGATCATATTGAATGGCGGAACAGACTCGAAGGGCCGAATTGTCTACTCCTGCTCCTATTTTTCTATGTATCTGAGTCAATGGGACCCTCTCTCTGACCTTTCTCCTCGGTCCATCTCCAGGACCAGTGTGTATCTGAGTCAATGGGACTCTCTCTGACCTTTCTCCCCAGTCCATCTCCAGGACCAGTGTGTATCTGAGTCAATGGGACCCTCTCTCTGACCTTTCTCCCCAGTACATCTCCAGGACCAGTGAGTATCTGAGTCAATGGGACTCACTCTTACTTTGCTCCGCATTCGATCTCTGGAAGCTCTCTACCATACCCTGTAACCTTTGTGTACGGTCTACAGGAGCAGTGTGTATCTGAGTCAATGGGACTCTCTCTGACCTTTCTCCCCAGTCCATCTCCAGGACCAGTGTGTATCTGAGTCAATGGGACTCTCTCTGACCTTTCTCCCCAGTCCATCTCCAGGACCAGTGTGTATCTGAGTCAATGGGACTCTCTCTCTCACTGACTCAGAGGTGAGCTGTGTCTGCAGTTCGCTGCAAACTGTAAAGTTTGGCTGTGTGTGGCGGGGCAGGAAGGTTTCTAGCTATAAGTGAGGCATCTTAATCAGAATATTCAACAATCACAATGGGCATTAACTGTGGCTCAGTTCAGGAACTCAGAGGGAACTGTCCCCGTGTTGGAGAGCAAGAGACAACAAGAGGATCACATACATAGGATATACAGGCACAGTAACAGTCCATTCGGCCCAAACAGGCCATGCCGGCGTTTATGCTCCTCTTGAGCCTCCTCCCGCCTTTCCTCATCACAATCTATCAGCATAATCCTCTATTCCCTTCTCCGTCATATGCTTGTCTAACCTCCCCTTAAATGCATCTATACTATTCGCTTCAACCACTCCCTGTGGCAGCAAGTTCCACATTCTCATCACTCTTTGGGTAAAGATGTTTTTTCTTAATTCCCTGTTGGGTTGCTTGGTGACTATCTTTGATCGATGGCCTCTAGTTATGCTCCTCCCAACAGAGTGGATACAGAGAGAATGTTTCCACTTATCAAAAGCTTTCATAATTTTAAAGACCTCTATTGGGTCACCCCTCAGCCTTCTTTTATCGAGAAAAGAGACCCTGTTTATCCTTTCCTGATATTTATACCCTCGCAATTATGGTATCATTATTGTAAATCTTCTCTGCACCCTCTCCAGTGCCTCTATATCCTTTTTATAATATGGCAACTAGAACTGCACGCAGTACTGCAAGTGTGGTCTAACCAAGCTTCGATACAGGTTTAGTAAAACCTCCTTACTTTTTAATTCTATAGCTCTAGAAATAAACCCTAGTTCATGGTTTGCTTTTTATTTAAGGCGTTGCTAACCGGTGTTGCAACTTCTAGTGATTTGTGTATTTGTACTCCTAGATCCCTTTGTTCCTCTACCCCACCTAGACTCGCACCCTCCAAGTGATGTGACCTCCCTATTCTTCCTACCTAAATGTAATACCTCACATTTATGTGTGTTGAACTTCATTTTCCAATGATATGCCCATTCAGCAAGTTTATTAATGTCCTCCTGTATCTTGTTGCAGTCCTCCTCAGTATTGACTACTACCCCCGCCCCGCCAATTTGGTATCATCCACAAATTTAGAAATTGTGTTTTTGATTCCTAAGTCTAAATCATTAATGTAAATTGTGAACAGCAGTAACCCCAGCACTGATCCTTGTAGAACACCACTACCCACCTTCTGCCACTGTGAATAGCTACTCTTTACTCCTACTCTCTGCTCTGTCCTGAAGCCAGCCAGCAATCCATTCTGCTACTTGTCCCCTGACTCCACATTCACTGACCTTGTTCATCAGTCTATTATGGGTACATTATGGAAGGCCTTTTGAAAATCCAGAAAAATTACATCTACTGCATTACCATTGTCTACTCTCTCGGTTACCTCTTCAAAAAATTCAATAAGGTTGGTCAAGCAAGACTTTTCCTTTTGAAATCCATGTTAAATATTCATTATTATTTTTGGTTTCTAGATGTTCTATTTTCTCCTTTAGTAGGGATTCCATTATTTTTCCCACCACCGATGTTAAGCTGACTGGTCTATAATACCCTGGATATGTTCAGTCCCCCTTCTTAAATATCGGTGTTACATTAGCTATCCGCCAATCCTCTGGCTCTATACCTTTTTCTAGCGAATTATTAAATATGTGTAATAATGCGTCTGCTATCTCTTGCCTAGATTCTTTTAAAATGCGTGATTCAATCCATCCAGACCAGGGGTTTTATCCTCTTTGAGTTTGATTAATTTATTTACTATATCACCTTTCTTATTTTAAATTCACTTATATCATTACTAATCTCATCATCCAATGTCATGTCCACCTGTTTTATCTCCCTGGTAAATACTGAAGCAAAACAATTATTTAATATTTCTGCCATCTCTCTATCGTTACCTGTGGTTTTGCCCTGACTATCCCATCCCAACCTTCCATTTTTTATTGATGTGCCTGTAAAATATTTTACTGTTTTGTTTTATAGTCCCTGATAATTTAATTTCATAGTTCCTATTTGCCTCACAAATTGTTTTTTGACTTCTCTCCTAATCTTTTCGTATTCTCTCTCATCATGCACTCCCCTGCTGTCTATGTACTTAATGTATGCCTCTTTCCTTACCCTCAATTGTTCCGTTATGGCTTTATTCATCCACGGAGTCTCATTTTGTTTAGTTTGTTCTTCCCTTTTAGCGGAATATATTTTTCCAGCACTCTGTTGAACACCATTTCAAATGTTTTCCATTAATGTTTCCAATTGCTATTCTGCATCATTGCTTGCAAATATTGTTCCCCATTTTTATTTCCCAAGTTCTATTCTCAGCCCCTCAAAATCAACTTTTCTCCAATCTATTAACCCGGTTTTCATCATACTTTGTCCTTCTCAATTATCATCTTAAAGCATATTATATTATGGTCACTAATGCCTATATGTTCCCCTACCTTTACTTCTCTTATCTGCTCTGGTTCATTCCCCCTTTACTAGATCCAATATCGAATCCTCCCTGGTTGGGCTTTTTACATATTGGGTTAGAAAGGAGTTCTGTAGACATTGTAGGAACTCCATTCCCTTATCCCCTTTACCTATCTCTTCTGTCCAATTAATATTGGGGTAGTTGAAATTCCCCATGACTATTATTCTGTTTTTTACTCATTTCCCTAATTTGTCTGCATATTTCTTCCTCCACCTCCCTTCCACTATTAGGTGGTCTGTAGACTACACCTATTAGTGTGATTGATCATTTATTATCTTATCTCTATCCATATGGATTCTATTTTGTCTTGCTGATATCTGCATCACTTTTTTCTACTGCCATTATGTTATCCCTAATAAGTACAGATACTCCACCCCCCTTTATCCTCTCTATCTTTTCTAAATATGTTATATCCTGCAATGTTTAATTCCCAGTCCTGATTTTTCTGTAGCCATGTCTCAGTAATCCCTACTATGTCTGGTTCCTCACGACGTATGATTGCCTCCAGCTCCCCTGTTTTATTACGGACACTGTGTGCATTGCTGTACAGACAGTTTAACTCATTTTTAATAGGATTTTCTCTCACTTTATGTTGAACCATCTTACTGAGGTAAACCGAGTCTCTCATCATAGCTCAGTCCCTTCATCTCAGCTCTCACCCTGAACAATTCCAGCCGGACTCCCTCCAGAGCCAATCTGTCCTTCCTGGGACAGGCGTCCCAAGCTCAACACACCGAGTTCCAGCTCACTGAACAACTGCAGTGACCTCGAGTGTTGTTTAGAGCTGGAATCCAAGGTTTAGTGATTTCTGTATCTAGAGTGAACTCCGTGTGACCCTCTCCCAGTCATTCCCTATTCACGCTGTATTCCAGTCTGGAACCCTTCAATCCAGAGTGTATTTTAATTTTTGTTTAAAGTAGTTAATTTATGTAATTTATAGTTATTTTAAAAATGTGGTGGTTTTGGGGCCGATCTCTATTCATAGATTTGACAGGTTCCTGTCAAATCAATGAACGAAAATTCCCTGCTCCGATTGGCTCTCCATGGCCCACGTGATCCCAGGGGACGCTTCGAACGAACTGCGCCCCTGGGATACGCGAGCACTGCGCACTGGCAGCTGGAGGAGGCCCAGGATCGGAATCCCACGCGGGCCCACAGCACAACGGCAGGCGCGCTAGGTAAGTGCAGGTTGGGGGCTTGTGCCCGCGGGAAGCCTCCGACCCGATTTCTGGCCCGATCGATCTCACCGGGAGACACCGGCTTTAAACAGGGAGATTAAAGTTAGACACTGGACACCAGCTTTAAACAGGAAGATTAAAGTTAGACAGTGGACACAGGCTGCAAATTTAAAGGCCCTGAAATTCCGTTCCCCGGGGGTGTGTACGCGCTGTGTACTCACCCTTAGGGCCAACGGAAGTGCCGGTTTCGCGCATGCGCTGGAAACCGGAACTTCCGTTCTCTTGAAGGAAGGGGTTCACAGGTCAACCGCGTGCGCTGGCGAGGCAGCGCGTAGACATGGAACTTCCGTGTTTTTCTCTGCTGGTGCAGTGCGGGTAAGTCCCTAGCAGCTGCACGTGGAAAAAGCCGGCGTACAGCCTTGGCAGAAGCTCTTGGACAATCAGGAAGAACTCTTTCAGCAGTGGGGCTACTAAACGGAACATTTTTAATTGTGAAAGGGAGCAAAGTTCTTTTCTGAAAGTCTGAGGTAAGTTTCCAACTTTAAAAATGTGTTAAAAACGGATTTGGACCATGTTTTGAGTAGTGTAGTTATAAGGAGCAACTCTTGCTGTGTGCAAGACCTAATTGAATTAGATTTTTTTCTTAAATGTGAAAATGACTTTAAAAATGAATTCTGTAATATTTACAAAAGTTTAAAAAAATAAAATATCAATTATATTCCTTTAAGTATGTATGTATGACTTTCTGAAAATGTTAGTTATTGGAAAATCATCTCGGGCCGTGATATTGATCAGGCGGGTATGACGTGTGCCCGATCCGATACTGCACGTTTCACACCAGAGCCCCACGTGATATTGATCAGGCGGGTATGAGCTGTGCCCGATCTGATACCGCACATTTCACACCAGAGCCCCACGGGATATTGATCAGGCGGGTATGACGTGTGCCCGATCCGATACCGCACGTTTCCCACCATAGCCCAACTGATTTTCTAGCCACTCACTTTATTAAAATTACTTTTACAACTCTTTCCATTTTTTCCTTACAAGTACTTTATCTGTTTAAAGAGGAAGCCCGTGAGGGAGAAACATGCCCTTTGAGGATGTTGCCCTGATCCTCGGTGCGATTTTGCTTCAGAGAATTGGAAACGCCAGGGAACAAGAAAGATGACTGAGCAACCATAACCGTCTCCAGATCAGGAGGAACTACTACCCACCCCAGAGAGTGTACAAGGAGAGGCTGTCATTTGAGATGCTGTCGGAGGAGTTGTGTGTGAGGAGGCTGCGCTTCAGTAAAGAGGCAATCGGCCGACTATGTGACATGTTAAAGGAGGACCTTCAAACACGCTCGAAGAGCCGCTATGCCTTGTCAGTGAACATGAAGGTAACCACAGCACTGAACTTCTTTGCAAGTGGGTCATATCAGTCAAGCACCGGTAACATTACCAACATCTCCAAGAATGCTGCGAGGGCCTGCATTCACCAGGTCACAGATGCCATTTTCCGTACGGCTTCAGAGATCATTGACTTTGACTTGTCCACTCGCCATCAAAATGAGATGGCCCTTGCATTTTATAGCATTGCTGGAATCCCCAAAGTGATTGGGGCCATTGATGGAACCCATGTTGCATTGAAGGCACCACTGGTTGCACCTGTGACATACATCAACAGGAAGGGGTTTCATTCATTGAATGTCATGATAGTCTGTGATGCGCAACTCAGGATCCAAAACGTGAATGCAGAGCACCGGGGAAGTAATCATGACTCCTTCGTCCTCCGTAACTCAAACTTATATGGCGCCCTCAGCGCATTGCCTCCAGGATCCGCATGGATATTGGGCGACAAGGGCTACCCGCTAAGACCATGGCTGATGACTCCCTACCGCAAGACCAGTAATGAGGCTCAGGAGAGATACCACCAGGCACACGTGTCTACACGGCAAGTGGTGGAGAGGACAATCAGACTTTTGAAATCACGCTTCCGGTGCCTGGACAGGTCAGGGGGGACCTTGCAGTACTCTCCTCAGAAAGTGGCAGGGATTGTGGTGGCCTGTTGTGCTTTGCATAACTTTGCCCTGCGGGAAGGACTGACCCTTAACCCTGCAGAGGAGCTCCCTGCTGAAATGGAGGACGTGGACGATGCCAATGTGCCTGTGGCCAGGCCTGATGGGGAGGAGCCAAGTGCTGCTGAAAGTAAGGCTGCTCGGGAACTGCTAGTAGCCAACACCTTCACGAGGTAGTGTCGCCTTGTACCTCCCCCTCCCCCAGCAAGGCAAAGAAAGGAACAGACACAATTTAAAGTGAAACAGTGAACTTTTATTGCAGCATCAAAGACTTCTGAGGTTCAGTGTTGATGTACACAGTTTATAACTTTTAAATGTTAACTAACTATTTTCTACTTTTCAAACATTCGCAAACATAATAGTTTAGAATAAAATTTGTAAACAGTTTAAAGTGACTTTTTTGGATTCTTAGTGCAATAAAGACATTCAAGATGGAAACTAACTATTTTCTAAATTTCAAACAGATGTAATTTTAAAATTTTTTTGCAAATAAAAAAGTTGAATTTTTTTTCAAAGTGACTAGAGGCTGCACTTTTTAAACGAAAAGGTTACATACACTTTCAGTCCCAAATATATATTTCAATAAAAAAAGCAACGTCAACATTTAACATTTAAATAAAACGAAAAATTAAACAATTGAACGATTTGCCCCCTCGCATCTGTGCCTGAGGGTCAAAGGAGGTGAATTGTGCAAAAGGTGACACCTACTGTCTCCTGCGCTTTCCCCCTCCCCGTGACCGGAGCCCTCTGCTGCCAAGTGAAAGGCCCCTGTGTACAATCTCTGGCCCTTCAGCAATTGGCTCCTGACAGGGCTGCTGCTGCTGCTGCTGCTGCAAGGCAACGTTTGCTTGCATCACGACTGGCGGAGCAGCTGGTTCTTGGGCCCGCACTGTTTCTGTGCTGGGAGCAGGTAAGGGCGGTTCTGCGGGAGTCAAAGTAATGGCAACAGAAAGTGGTTCAAGCAACTGCAAGAGTCGAACGAGAGACTCATTTATTTGATTAAGCGCCTCTGTAACATGATCTTGTTTTTGCAACTGCAATACTATCTGATTAAGCCCCATATTAACATCTGGTTTTTGCAACTGCAATACTATTGACGTAATAAAGACTCACTACACACTTGAACATAAAGCAAGGCTTTAATCAACTTGTAACAAAACATGGAGGTCTAGTTAGCAGTCACTAGCTTCCTGTTTCCAGATTGTCTCTGCCCAAGGTGGGCCCATGCCTGAGTATTTATACTCCCTGGACGGCGCCCCAGCTGGCCACCCAGTAGTACTTCCTGAGTTGTTACTTGCGATTTATGACATTCTTCCTCCCTAAAAGGTTTGGAAGTCCAGTCTTCCTTTAACGGACTAGGCGGACCAGAAATAGCCGCAGACGTTTAGCTCTCTGCTTGTGACTGGAAGGCACGTCTCCCCGGACCGTGTCCTGGTCCCTGGGTCGCTTGGCCCGTACCGGTAAGTCAGTAGAGTCCGCGTCATCTTGATCATCCTGTGGAGGACTGGGAATATCATGACTCTGGGTGCGGGTCCCCACAGGTGCTGAGCTGGCCTCATCCCGGGTCGTGGCTGGAGATTGTCCTGCGTCCTGGTTTCGGGTGGCCATCCTACGGAGAGCGTCCAGCTCCCTGAGTTGATCCGGTAGCGTTGCCGGCAGATCCCCCGATGTCCCAGGCGGGGCGTCATTTTCATAGGGGTGCGGAGTGTTGATATCATTGTTGGGGGATCCTTCATTATTCGGGCCCGTGTGACCGGTTGGGCAGGGAGCCAGATCTCGGAGCGAGACGGTGGTCTCCCGGCCATCAGGGTACCGTACGTGTGCATACGTGGGGTTTACCTCCGTTAACTCCACCTCGTCAACGAGAGGGTCGTTTTTGGCAGACCGGACGAACCTCCGGAGTAGTACCGGGCCTGGAGCCACCAACCATGACGGTAGAGACGTCCCATGTGTAGAGCGACGCCGGAATTTGAAGAATCGCTCATGAGGCGTGACATTAGTAGATGTGGAGAGAAGAGACCTGATAGAGTGTAACGCGTCGGGGAGCACCGTTTCCCACTGCTGGTCCGGCAGGTTGCGTGACCTTAGTGCCAGACGGACAGCGTTCCAGATGATGGCATTGTATCGTTCAACCTGTCCGTTACCGATTGGGTGATATGGTGTCGTCCTACTTGAGGCGATTCCCCGTTGGGAGAGATAAATTTTAAGTTCACTCGACATAAAGGAGGGACCCCGATCAGTGTGGATAAAATTGGCCGTCCCGCAAAGGGAAAAGACCTGATCGAGGCATTTAATTACCGTAGAGGTAAGCATATTAGGGCAGGGGAAGGCGAAGGGAAAGCGTGAATACTCGTCCACCATCGTAAGTAGGTAGGTGTTCCTTGTCGACGAAGGCAATGGCCCTTTAAAGTCTATGCTGAGCCTCTGCATAGGCTGCATTGCATGTATGAGTAAGCCATCTGATGGGCGAAAGAATTGTGGTTTCAATTCTGCACAAATCCTACAGGAGGAGCATGTTTTCTTTACGTCCTCGGTTGAAAATGGTAGATTTTTGGAGCGCACAAAGTGCAACATGCGGGTCACACCAGGATGGCATAAGTCCATATGCAAACCCGCCAGAGTCGACGTTGACATTGAGGAGCAAAATGCCCGTGTGAAGGTATCTGGGGCCACGTTCTGTTTGCCGGGTCGGTAACAGATAGTATATCCAAAGGCAGCCAGCTCCATCCTCCAGAGTTGAATTTTATTATTTTTGATTTTTGTGCGCCTCCGGTTATCCAACATGAAGGCCACAGAGCGCTGGTCAGTTATAAGCGTAAAATGACACTGAGCAAGAAAATGACCCCATTGGCGTACAGCCTTGATGATGGCCGTAGCCTCCTTCTCGACGGGGGGGTAATGGAGCTCGCTACCCTGCAAGGTTCTGGATAGGAATGCCACGGGTCGGCCACCTTGATTCAAGGTAGCGGAGATCGCCACCTCCGATGCATCGCATTCGACCACAAAAGGAAGATTTTCGTCAATGGAGCGAAGCGTGGCTTTCTCCAGCTGTCGTTTGAGGAGGTTGAAGGCAGAAATAGCCGTAGCTTCCAATGGAAAAGACTTCGCATGGAGCAGGGGCTGTATTTTATCGGAGAAGTGTGGTATCCATTTTGCGTAATAAGCAAACATGCCAAGTGCCCGACGAAGAGAGCCGAGGTTCGTCGGGGGAGGGAGCTCCTGAAGTGGACGAAGTCGCTCTGGGTCCGGTTTAATAACACCGTTGCCCACCCAGTAGCCAAGAATGTTCACCGATGGCACCGACTTCACCGATTTGGATTCGTTTAATGTCAAGTGGCGACGGCGGAGTGCGTCAAAAAATCTCTGAAGATTGGCGTCATGCTCCTTTTGATCATGGACGGCAATAGTGATATTGTCTAAATATGGAAAGGTATCCGTCAAGTTCTCTTGCCGGACTAGGCCATCCATGGCCCATTGGAAGACGGCCACCCCATTGGTGACCCCGAATGGAAGGCAGCGAAACTGGAAAAGCCGACCATTGGCCTCAAAGGCCGTATACTTCTTGTCGGAGTCTTGCAGTGGCACCTGATGGTACGCACTTTTTAAATCGAAGGTCGAGAATACCTTGTATTTGGCAAGGTTGTTGACCATGTCATCTATGCGTGGCAGCGGGTAGGCATCCAGATCGGTATATAGATTAATAGTCTGCGAATAATCGATACACAGACGTTTTTTATGTTGTTTTAAGGGATTCCTCACGATGACGACCTGAGCCCGCCAGGGAGATGAACATGGCTCGATAATACCGTCGACTGAAAGGCGAGAGATTTCCGCCTCAATAAACGCTCGATCATCTTGGCTAAAGCGTCGCGATTTGGTGGCTATGGGTTTACAGCGGGGGGGAAGATTGGCAAACAGGGAGGGTTCACCGAGTAAAGCCGCCGAGAGTGCACAAAACGGCACCTTAGAAATGGTAAGCTCCGGCCTTGACCCTCCAAACTCAAAAGTGATCTTCTTGTGCTGCTTCTGGAAGTCCTGTCCCAGAAGCACATCGCTGCATAAGTTTGCGAGTACTCCGAGCCGGGTGGAGAGATACGTGCGGCCGTTGAGGATGAGGTTGACCAGACAGAAGCCAGAAGAATTGGTGGTCAGAGTCGTCAGAGCCATTGCAATCTCCCTGTCCGAGGGATAAATGTGCAGTTTTAACCTGTTGACAGCCCGCTTACTAATGAAGCTGTCAGAGCTGCAGGAGTCGATTAGCGCGCTTAGTGTGCCCATTTACTGAAACCTTCGTGGCTGCATGGGACAAACTTTGGGGAAAAACAGCCGTGATGGGAGGAGGGGCAATTTTCCCTTCGGCAACTGTAGCCTTAACAGTAGTTCTTGGGGGAGGAGCAGCTCCATAGATAGCAGCTGTGAAGCTAACAGGAGCTCTTGACCGGTATACTTTAGAGGAGCGGCCTTTCTTGTTAGCAAAGGCCCGTGACTGGCATACCTTGGAAAAGTGTCCTTTCTTGCTGCAATGATTGCAGGTCACATTACGAGCCGGGCAAAATTTTCTGTGATGGCACGCCCCTCCACAAAAGAAACACTTTCTTCCTGATTGCCAGGATGCTGCTAGGGCGGGGTCGTCATCAGCGAAGGCCTCTAGGTTAGGGTCGTCGTCTGTTAGAGTAGAGTCAACATCAGTGGGGGCATCCGCCCGAGACCTACCGAAAGACTCATTAAAGGAGATAGCCGCCGCCCGTGCACGTGGTGGGAGATAAGTGTCTGCATTTTTCTTGGCCAAGTCCAAGGAACACGCCTGGTCATAAGCAGCCCGTAAATTGAGGGTTTTATTTTCCAGCAGGTGCTGACGTATAAAAGGGGACGCGATTCCATTGATAAAGGAATCGCGGATTAGTTCCTCTTGATACTGTTCAGCTGAAACTGCTTTAAGGTTACAATCCTTGCTGAGCCTGCGAAGTTTCTGGAGAAATTCATCGAGTGATTCCCCAGGCTGCTGCCGAGTTGTGGCCAGTAGGTGTCGAGCAAAGATTTCATTTGGGGACTTGACATATAGCTGCTGTAAGATTTCGATAGCAGTGTCATAGTCTATACAGTCCTCAATATAATCATACACATGAGGAGACACGTAGTTGATAAGCATTCGTAACTTATTAGGGACATCCGCCCCACATTCTTCAAGAAAGTTGCTAAAGGCAGGAAACCAATGCTTCCATACCTTTGCTGCCGCAGGTGCATTCGGGTCCAGGTCGAGACGAGCGGGTCTAAGGAGTTTTTCCATGATGGATCAGTTTCTTGCCCAAGTTCCCTTCTGTGGTTCGAGTTGCAGCTGGTTGTTCCGAATCACCCAAAGCGTGGAGACGATACCAAGTTGATTAAATTGACGTAATAAAGACTCACTACGCACTTGAACATAAAGCAAGGCTTTAATCAACTTGTAACAAAACATGGAGGTCTAGTTAGCAGTCACTAGCTTCCTGTTTCCAGATTGTCTCTGCCCAAGGTGGGCCCATGCCTGAGTATTTATACTCCCTGGACGGCGCCCCAGCTGGCCACCCAGTAGTACTTCCTGAGTTGTTACTTGCGATTTATGACAACTATCTCATTAAGTGACATGTTAACATCTTTACCAAGATCATCAATTCCCTGCCTGATGGAGGCAAGAGAGTCAACTTTCTTCTCAGTAAGAGAACACATCGATTGCCTCAACCCTTCAATCTGTTGCACCTGAGCTTGTAAGTCATTCCGTTCTGTTGAATGTCTTTCTGCTTCTCCCACCTGCTCTGCTGTATCAGGCTGGTGTCTGTCTGTGGAACAACAGTCATCTGTGCCTCGCACAGAGCCAGAGGGGCCAGGAGATGGAGAGGGCCTGTGCAGCAACCCAGGGTCCATACCCTCCTCTTCCACTAGCTGACAAAGCGCAAATTGCTCCTGCTCCTCCACCACCTCACTCACTGCTCCCACTGTATCAGTAACCCCTTCCCCAATGCCCTCTGCGGCCGCAGACTCAACGCACTGCTCATCCCGTGTGTCAGAGGTATGCTGTCCACCTGTGGAAAGGAAACAGTAAACATTTGCAAAGGTAAAGCATGATCTGCCACATCACAGAAGCTGATATTCAACACACACCTAACAGTTTTAAACATATAGCTGGCCAGAGCAACTCACGCTTACGTATCCCAATGTCTGATTCTACACCAGCCAAGGGGCAACCGCTACTAAATCCAAACAGCTGCTCGACCCTTTCCTCATGTTCGGATAAATCCCTTAGCGTGACAACACCACCGCCTGTCAGTGCACGTTCTCTGTGAACAGTTTTACTCTAAAATAAAATGCACACCGGCAGCTGGAGGAGGCCCAGGATCGGAATTCCACGCGGGCCCACAGCATAACGGCAGGCGCGCTAGGTAAGTGCAGGTCAGGGGCTTGCACCCGCAGGAAGCCTCTGACCCGAATTTCTGGGTGCGAGTGTTTGTAAACTCATTGCCACCAATCAGGAGACAGTTCCTGGTTTTCTTCCTGCCAATCACAGTTTGGTAATTGGAGCTGATCCTTGTTATTTGAGATTTGAGCCAATCTCCGCCCTCTGACTGGAAGCTGCTGTTTCAAAATACTAATCGAACCAGTTTGATAACTCGTTTACTTATGAACAAAGTTAGTTAAAAACAATTCTTTATGAAGTATTATCCCAATAAGAGAGACCCAGCTCTAGGAATGAATTGTAACGCCTCTATCTGGGTCTTTATGAACCGTTCCACGGATTCCCTGCTGTTTGATCTTTCAGACCAACACCTCAGGGCCAGTATCTGGTGATTCAGTGCGGGGAGGGCGAGCCGCCTCGAAGGGCCAACACATTAACCATTTAACTGCTGAATGACGGTGTCCTTTAATAGGGAGGAAATGATGTCTCCATGGTCACTTCTCTCCTGTGACTGGATGGAATTCAGTGCCACTCCCTGTTCACCCATCACCCCTGTGCTCACTGACCTACATTGACTCCCGGCCCAGCAACGCCTCGATTTTAAAGTTCTCATCCATGGCCTCACTTCTCCCTATCTCGGTAACCTCCTCCAGCCCTACAACCCTCCGAGATCTCTGCGCTCCTCCAATTCTGGCCTCTTGTACATTCCCGATTTCCTTCATAACTCCAATGGCCTCCAGCTGCCTGGGCCCCAAGCTCTGGAATTCCCTCTCCGCCTCTCTCTCCTCCTTTAAGAATCTCTTTAAAACCTCCCTCTGTCAACAAGCATTTGGTCACCTGTCCGAATATCTCCTTACGTGACTTGGAGTCAATGATTTTTCAGATTACGCTCGGGACATTTTAATTCATTAAAGGAGCTACCGAAATTTCTATTTTTGTTCTGAGTGAAGCGAAAGGGAGCGGATTAGTCCGAGACAGAGGGTGGTTCAGTCTGAGAGAGGGGGCGGTTCAGTCTGAGAGAGGGGACGGTTCAGTCTGAGAGAGGGGACGGTTCAGTCTGAGAGAGGGGGGGTTCAGACTGAGAGAGGGGGCGGTTCAGTCTGAGAGAGGGGACGGTTCAGTCTGAGAGAGGGGACGGTTCAGTCTGAGAGAGGGGACGGTTCAGTCTGAGAGAGGGGACGGTTCAGTCCGAGACAGAGGGTGGTTCAGTCTGAGAGAGGGTGGTTCAGTCTGAGAGAGGGCGGTTCAGCCTGAGAGAGGGGACGGTTCAGTCTGAGAGAGGGGACGGTTCAGTCTGAGAGAGGGGGGGTTCAGTCTGAGAGAGGGGACGGTTCAGTCTGAGAGAGGGGACGGTTCAGTCTGAGAGAGGGGGGGTTCAGTCTGAGAGAGGGGACGGTTCAGTCTGAGAGAGGGGACGGTTCAGTCTGAGAGAGGGGACGGTTCAGTCTGAGAGAGGGGGGGTTCAGTCTGAGAGAGGGGACGGTTCAGTCTGAGAGAGGGGACGGTTCAGTCTGAGAGAGGGGACGGTTCAGTCTGAGAGAGGGGACGGTTCAGTCTGAGAGAGGGGGCGGTTCAGTCTGAGAGAGGGGGCGGTTCAGTCTGAGAGAGGGGGCGGTTCAGTCTGAGAGAGGGGGGTTCAGTCTGAGAGAGGGGACGGTTCAGTCTGAGAGGGGGGACGGTTCAGTCTGAGAGAGGGGCGGTTCAGTCTGAGAGAGGGAGCGGATTAGTCCGAGACAGAGGGTGGTTCAGTCTGAGAGAGGGGGGGTTCAGTCTGAGAGAGAGGGCGGTTCAGTCTGAGAGAGAGGACGGTTCAGTCTGAGAGAGGGGGTTGTTCAGTCTGAGAGAGGGGCGGTTCAGTCTGAGAGAAAGGACGGTTCAGTCTGAGAGAGGGAGCGGATTAGTCCGAGACAGAGGGTGGTTCAGTCTGAGAGAGGGGGGGTTCAGTCTGAGAGAGGGGGCGGTTCAGTCTGAGAGAGGGGATGGTTCAGTCTGAGAGAGGGGATGGTTCAGTCTGAGAGAGGGGCGGTTCAGTCTGAGAGAGAGGACGGTTCAGTCTGAGAGAGGGAGCGGATTAGTCCGAGACAGAGGGTGGTTCAGTCTGAGAGAGGGGACGGTTCAGTCTGAGACAGGGGCGGTTCAGACTGAGAGTGGGGACGGTTCAGTCTGAGAGTGGGGACGGTTCAGTCTGAGAGAGGGGACGGTTCACTCTGAGAGAGGGGACGGTTCAGACTGAGAGTGGGGACGGTTCAGTCTGAGAGAGGGGACGGTTCAGTCTGAGAGAGGGGACGGTTCAGTCTGAGAGAGGGGACGGTTCAGTCCGAGACAGAGGGTGGTTCAGTCTGAGAGAGGGGACGGTTCAGTCTGAGAGAGGGGACGGTTCAGACCGAGAGAGGGGACGGTTCAGTCTGAGACAGAGGGTGGTTCAGTCTGAGAGAGGGGACGGTTCAGTCTGAGAGAGGGGACGGTTCAGTCTGAGAGAGGGGGCGGTTCAGTCTGAGAGAGGGGACGGTTCAGTCTGAGAGAGGGGGTGGTTCAGTCTGAGAGAGGGGACGGTTCAGACTGAGAGAGGGGACGGTTCAGTCCGAGACAGAGGGTGGTTCAGTCTGAGAGAGGGGACGGTTCAGTCCGAGACAGAGGGTGGTTCAGTCTGAGAGAGGGGACGGTTCAGTCTGAGAGAGGGGACGGTTCAGTCTGAGAGAGGGGACGGTTCAGTCTGAGAGAGGGGACGGTTCAGACTGAGAGAGGGGACGGTTCAGTCAGAGACAGAGGGTGGTTCAGTCTGAGAGAGGGGACGGTTCAGTCCGAGACAGAGGGTGGTTCAGTCTGAGAGAGGGGACGGTTCAGTCTGAGACAGAGGGTGGTTCAGTCTGAGAGAGGGGACGGTTCAGTCTGAGAGAGGGGTGGTTCAGTCTGAGAGAGGGGGCGGTTCAGCCTGAGAGAGGGGAGTTCAGTCTGAGAGAGGGTGCGGTTCAGTCTGAGAGAGGGGACGGTTCAGTCTGAGAGAGGGGACGCTTCAGTCTGAGAGTGGGGGAGTTCAGTCTGAGTGAGTCGGGGTTCAGCCTGAGAGAGGGGGGGTTCAGTCTGAGAGAGGGGACGGTTCAGTCTGAGAGAGGGGACGGTTCAGTCTGAGAGAGGGGGGGGTTCAGTCTGAGAGAGGGGACGGTTCAGTCTGAGAGAGGGGACGGTTCAGTCTGAGAGAGGGGCGGTTCAGTCTGAGAGAGGGGACGGTTCAGTCTGAGAGAGGGCGTACAGTCTGAGAGAGGGCATTCAGGCTGAGAGAGGGCATTCAGTCTGAGAGAGGGGACGGTTCAGGCTGATGGGGTTCAGTCTGAGAGAGGGGACGGTTCAGTCTGAGAGAGGGGACGGTTCAGTCTGAGAGAGGGGACGGTTCAGTCTGAGAGAGGGGACGGTTCCGTCTGAGAGAGGGGACGGTTCCGTCTGAGAGAGGGGGCGGTTCCGTCTGAGAGAGGGGGCGGTTCAGTCTGAGGGGGTGGTTCAGTCTGAGAGGGGAGGTTCAGTCTGAGAGAGGGGACGGTTCAGTCTGAGAGAGGGGACGGTTCAGTCTGAGAGAGGGGACGGTTCAGTCTGAGAGAGGGCACGGTTCAGTCTGAGAAAGGGCACGGTTCAGTCTGAGAGAGGGCACGGTTCAGTCTGAGAGAGGGGACGGTTCAGTCTGAGAGAGGGGACGGTTCCGTCTGAGAGAGAGGGCGGTTCCGTCTGAGAGAGGGGACGGTTCAGTCTGAGAGAGGGGACGGTTCAGTCTGAGAGGGGGGACGGTTCAGTCTGAGAGAGGGGACGGTTCAGTCTGAGAGAGGGGGGGTTCAGTCTGAGAGAGGGGACGGTTCAGTCTGAGAGAGGGCGCGGTTCAGTCTGAGAGAGGGGACGGTTCAGTCTGAGAGAGGGGGCGGTTCATTCTGAGAGAGGGGGCGGTTCAGTTTGAGAGAGGTGACGGTTCAGTCTGAGAGAGGGGACAGTTCAGTCTGAGAGAGGGGATGTTTCAGTCTGAGAGAAGGGCGTTCAGTCTGAGAGGGGGGGTTCAGTCTGAGAGGGGGGGGGTTCAGTCTGAGAGAGGGGGTTTCAGTCTGAGAGGGTGGGTTCAGTCTGAGAGAGGGGGCGGATCTGTCTGAGAGAGGGGAGGGTTCAGTCTGAGAGAGGGGGCGGTTCAGTCTGAGAGAGGGGGCGGTTTAGTCTGAGAAAGGGGGGTTCAGTCTGAGAGAGGGGACGGTTCAGTCTGAGAGAGGGGGGGTTCAGTCTGAGAGAGGGGGCGGTTCAGTCAGAGAGAGGGGGCGGTTCAGTCTGAGAGAGGGGGGTTCAGTCTGAGAGAGGGGACGGTTCAGTCTGAGAGAGGGGACGGTTCAGTCTGAGAGAGGGGACGGTTCAGTCTGAGAGCGGACGGTTCAGTCTGAGAGAGGGGACGGTTCAGTCTGAGAGAGTGGGGTTCAGTCTGAGAGAGGGGACGTTTCAGTCTGAGAGTGGGGACGGTTCAGTCTTAGGGGGCGGTTCAGACTGAGAGGGGGCGGTTCAGCCTGAGAGAGGGGGGTTCAGTCTGAGAGAGGGTGCGGTTCAGTCTGAGAGAGGGTACGGTTAAGTCTGAGAGAGGGGACGCTTCAGTCTGAGAGTGGGGGAGTTCAGTCTGAGTGAGTCGGGGTTCAGCCTGAGAGAGGGGGGGTTCAGTCTGACAGAGGGGACGGTTCAGTCTGAGAGAGGGGACGGTTCAGTCTGAGAGAGGGGACGGTTCAGTCTGAGAGAGGGGACGGTTCAGTCTGAGAGAGGTGACGGTTCAGTCTGAGAGAGGGGACGGTTCAGTCTGAGAGGGGGGGTTCAGTCTGAGAGGGGGGGTTCAGTCTGAGAGGGGGGGTTCAGTCTGAGAGAGGGGGGTTCAGTCTGAGAGAGGGGTCGGTTCAGTCTGAGAGAGGGGACGGTTCAGTCTGAGAGAGGGGGCGGTTCAGTCTGAGAGAGGGGACGGTTCAGTCTGAGATAGGGGATGGTTCAGTCTGAGAGAAGGGCGTTCAGTCTGAGAGGGGGAGTTCAGTCTGAGAGGGGGGGTTCAGTCTGAGAAGGGGGGGGTTCAGTCTGAGAGAGGGGGGGTTCAGTCTGAGAGAGGGGGTTTCAGTCTGAGAGGGTGGGTTCAGTCTGAGAGAGGGGGCGGACCAGTCTGAGAGATGGGACGGTTCAGTCTGAGAGAGGGGGGTTCAGTCTGAGAGAGGGGGCGGTTCAGTCAGAGAGAGGGGGCGGTTCAGTCTGAGAGAGGTGGCGGTTCAGTCTGAGAGAGGGGACGTTTCAGCCTGAGAGAGGGGACGGTTCAGTCTGAGAGAGGGGCGGTTCAGTCTGAGAGAGGGGACGGTTCAGTCTGAGGGGACGGTTCAGTCGGAGAGACGGGACGTTTCAGTCTGAGAGAGGGGACGGTTCAGTCTGAGAGAGGGGACGGTTCAGTCTGAGTGAGGGGACGGTTCAGTCTGAGAGAGGGGACGGTTCAGTCTGAGAGAGGGGACGGTTCAGTCTGAGAGAGGGGACGGTTCAGTCTGAGAGAGGGGACGGTTCAGTCTGAGAGAGGGGACGGTTCAGTCTGAGAGAGGGGCGGTTCTGTCTGAGAGAGGGGACGGTTCAGTCTGAGAGAGGGCGTTCAGTCTGAGAGAGGGCATTCAGTCTGAGAGAGGGGACGGTTCAGGCTGATGGGGTTCAGTCAGAGAGAGGGGACGGTTCAGTCTAAGTGAGGGGGTTCAGTCTGAGAGAGGGGACGGTTCAGTCTGAGAGAGGCGACGGTTCAGTCTGAGAGAGGGGACGGTTCAGTCTGAGAGAGGGGACGGTTCCGTCTGAGAGAGGGCACGGTTCAGTCTGAGAGAGGGCACGGTTCCGTCTGAGAGGGGGGGTTCAGTCTGAGAGGGAGGGGTTCAGTCTGAGAGAGGGGGGTTCAGTCTGAGAGAGGGGATGGTTCAGTCTGAGAGAGGGGTCGGTTCAGTCTGAGAGAGGGGGCGGTTCAGTCTGAGAGAGGGGACGGTTCAGTCTGAGAGAGGGGACGGTTCAGTCTGAGAGAAGGGCGTTCAGTCTGAGAGGGGGAGTTCAGTCTGAGAGGGGGGGTTCAGTCTGAGAGGGGGGGGTTCAGTCTGAGAGAGGGGGGGTTCAGTCTGAGAGAGGGGGTTTCAGTCTGAGAGGGTGGGTTCAGTCTGAGAGAGGGGGCGGACCAGTCTGAGAGATGGGACGGTTCAGTCTGAGAGAGGGGGGTTCAGTCTGAGAGAGGGGGCGGTTCAGTCAGAGAGAGGGGGCGGTTCAGTCTGAGAGAGGTGGCGGTTCAGTCTGAGAGAGGGGCGGTTCAGTCTGAGAGAGGGGACGGTTCAGTCTGAGAGAGGGGACGGTTCAGTCTGAGAGCGGACGGTTCAGTCTGAGAGAGGGGACGGTTCAGTCTGAGAGAGTGGGGTTCAGTCTGAGAGAGGGGACGTTTCAGCCTGAGAGAGGGGACGGTTCAGTCTGAGAGAGGGGCGATTCAGTCTGAGAGAGGGGACGGTTCCGTCTGAGGGGACGGTTCAGTCGGAGAGAGGGGACGTTTCAGTCTGAGAGAGGGGACGGTTCAGTCTGAGAGAGGGGACGGTTCAGTCTGAGAGAGGGGACGGTTCAGTCTGAGAGAGGGGACGGTTCAGTCTGAGAGAGGGGACGGTTCAGTCTGAGAGAGGGGACGGTTCAGTCTGAGAGAGGGGACGGTTCAGTCTGAGAGAGGGGACGGTTCAGTCTGAGAGAGGGGCGGTTCAGTCTGAGAGAGGGGACGGTTCAGTCTGAGAGAGGGCATTCAGTCTGAGAGAGGGGACGGTTCAGGCTGATGGGGTTCAGTCAGAGAGAGGGGACGGTTCAGTCTAAGTGAGGGGGTTCAGTCTGAGAGAGGGGACGGTTCAGTCTGAGAGAGGCGACGGTTCAGTCTGAGAGAGGGGACGGTTCAGTCTGAGAGAGGGGGGGGTTCAGTCTGAGAGAGGGGGGTTCAGTCTGAGAGAGGGGATGGTTCAGTCTGAGAGAGGGGACGGTTCAGTCTGAGAGAGGGGGCGGTTCAGTCTGAGAGAGGGGACGGTTCAGTCTGAGAGAGGGGACGGTTCAGTCTGAGAGAAGGGCGTTCAGTCTGAGAGGGGGAGTTCAGTCTGAGAGGGGGGGGTTCAGTCTGAGAGGGGGGGGTTCAGTCTGAGAGAGGGGGGGTTCAGTCTGAGAGAGGGGGGGTTCAGTCTGAGAGAGGGGGCGGACCAGTCTGAGAGATGGGACGGTTCAGTCTGAGAGAGGGGGGTTCAGTCTGAGAGAGGGGGCGGTTCAGTCAGAGAGAGGGGGCGGTTCAGTCTGAGAGAGGTGGCGGTTCAGTCTGAGAGAGGGGCGGTTCAGTCTGAGAGAGGGGACGGTTCAGTCTGAGAGAGGGGACGGTTCAGTCTGAGAGCGGACGGTTCAGTCTGGGAGAGGGGACGGTTCAGTCTGAGAGACTGGGGTTCAGTCTGAGAGAGGGGACGTTTCAGCCTGAGAGAGGGGACGGTTCAGTCTGAGAGAGGGGCGGTTCAGTCTGAGAGAGGGGACGGTTCAGTCTGAGGGGACGGTTCAGTCGGAGAGAGGGGACGTTTCAGTCTGAGAGAGGGGACGGTTCAGTCTGAGAGAGGGGACGGTTCAGTCTGAGAGAGGGGACGGTTCAGTCTGAGAGAGTGGACGGTTCAGTCTGAGAGAGGGGACGGTTCAGTCTGAGAGAGGGGACGGTTCAGTCTGAGAGAGGGGACGGTTCAGTCTGAGAGAGGGGCGGTTCAGTCTGAGAGAGGGGACGGTTCAGTCTGAGAGAGGGCGTTCAGTCTGAGAGAGGGCATTCAGTCTGAGAAAGGGGACGGTTCAGGCTGATGGGGTTCAGTCAGAGAGAGGGGACGGTTCAGTCTAAGTGAGGGGGTTCAGTCTGAGAGAGGGGACGGTTCAGTCTGAGAGAGGCGACGGTTCAGTCTGAGAGAGGGGACGGTTCAGTCTGAGAGAGGTGACGGTTCAGTCTGAGA